>JAUELO010443748.1:0-13943 GCA_032357855.1 Amphibolips quercusostensackenii | reverse complement strand
CCCCCCCCCCAATCCCATCGCTCACGATTATAGTTTCCCCCCCCCCCCCTTGAAAAGTAACTTAGCTTGAAATTCTATCCAAGTATATAAAAAAGGGTTATTTTTCCTGAAAATAGGATAATAATAAATGAATAAATTCTTTTAAATAAAATAAAATTATATGATATTAAATCTGATATAAAACACTTGAAATTCCCTAGATTTTGTGTTGAAATATATACTACATTAACAAAAAAAAAGATTCTTTTTAAACGGAAAAAATTAATTTTCAACAAAATACATGAGTTTTCTACAAAATAGTTGAATTTTCAAGTTTTAAAAAATACATTTCTATCCAGAAATGGAATAATGCAATTTTCAAAAAAAAAAGAATTAATTTTTAACAAAAGGAAGGTATTTTTAACCAAAAACGTTCAATTCGAAACAAAAGGATGAGTTTTACACAAAAAAGATTAATTTTCTACCTAGAAACACAAATTTTCGGAAAATATATTAATTTTTAACAGATCTGTTGAATTTTAAAGAAAAAAGGACGAAATAACTATGAAATGGCTGAATTTTCAACTCGAAGATATTACATTTTACAAAAAGTTGATGTTTTGCCAAAAAGTTTATTGAATTCAAAAATTGTTTATTTTTTGACCAAATAGTCGAATTAAAAAAAAAAGAATTTTTAACAAAAAAAGGTTATTTTTAGCCAGATAGTTTAATTTTATACCAAATTGTTAAATTTTTTACCAAATCAGGTTAATTCAGAACCAAACAGTTGCATTTTTAACAAAAAAGGACGAATTTTCAGACCTAAACATCAAATCTTGTGCAAAGAACACGAATTTCTAATAAAAAACATAAATTTTTCACTAGAAAAGATACATATATAATGAAAAATTCAGTGTTTGATCTAAAATGGAATAATTACATAATTCTTAACAAAAAAAAAATTTCAACAATTAGTTAAAAATTAAGCCAAAGAGGTGAATTTCAGAAAAATGGGAATTTTTAACAAAACAGTTCAATTTTTAACCAAGTAGTTGAATTTTAAAATAAAAAGGATGAATATAGATGGATTTTTCACTATGAATATTAATGCTCTAACAAAGAAAAAAAAATATTTAAGAAAATACATAAATTTTCAACAGACTCTTTAAATTTTAAAGCCAAAGGGATCAACTATCTACAAAAGGTTTTAATTTTCAACACAAAAATGTGATTTCTTAACAAAAAAGTTAAATTTTTAACAAAAAGTTAAATTTTCTCAAAAATAGTTTAACTTTTAATATAATATTTAAATTTAAACTAAAAATATGAATTTTTTTACAAAAAAAGTTAATTTTCAACCAAATGGTATAATTTTCTACCAAATGGTTGAATTCTCAACCAAACAAGGTTAACTTGAAACCAAAAAGTTGCATTTTTCACAAAAAGAAAGGATAACATTCTGACCACAAAGATTAATTTCAACAAGAAAAATTAAATTTTAATTACAAAATCAGTGTTTAATCTAAAATGGAATAATTACATAATTTAATAAAAAAAAAATATTTCACAAAAAGTTTGAGATTAAGAAAGTAAATTTTTACAAAAAAGTTCAACTTTTAACCAAGTAGTTGAATTTTAAACTAAAAAGAATGAATTTTTGATCAAAAAATGAAATCTTCAACCAAAAAGATGAATTTTTTACCAAGAATATTAATGCTCTACCAAAAAAAAAAATTCCAGAAAATAGTATAATTTTCTACCAAATTTTTTAATTCTCAACCAAACCAGGTTAATTTAAAACCAAAAACTTGCATTTTTAACCAAAAAGGATAAATTCTCAACCACGAAGATTAATTTTAATTTAAAAAGGACAAATTTTTGAAAAAATACATAAATTTTAAACTAGAAAAGATAAAGTTTTAATCAAAAAATAAGTTTTTAACTAGAAATAGAATAGTTACATTTTTAATTAAAAAATTTTATTTTTATAAAAAAAACGAATTTCCAACAAAATAGTTACATTTTTAACAAAAGAGATAAAATTTTCACTTAAATGATTAATCTTAAAGAAATAAATATTAAAAAACAGATTTAAACCGGAATATGACTTTTAAATCCGAAAAATTATTTCTCTAAAAATGGTATAGTTAAATTTTCGATCGAGGAGGTGAATCTCAAAAATATGAATTTTTGGCAAGTCATTTAAATTTTGAAGCAACTAGTTGGATTTCCAACTGAAAAATTTTAATTTCCACTAAAAAGTTTAATTTCAAACTAAGACGATGAATTTGCCAGCATATAGATTGATGTTAAAAAAGTTAATTTTCTAGCTAAAAATTATTTTTTATAACAAATAAATTATTTTTAAATTAAATTATTAAATTTAAATTAGAAATATAAATTTTTGTCAAAAAAGTTTATTTTCACTCAAATAGTTTAATTTTTTATTAAAGTGTTGAATACTCAACCAAACCAGTTTAATTTAAAAGCTGACAGTTGCATTTTCAAAAGAATGAATTTTTAACCAAAAAGATTAATTTTTATCAAAAAATACGATTTGAAAAAAAAAATAATTTGCAACTAGAAAAGATATTTTTTAACGCAATTTTTAACTAAAAATTAAATAATTACATTGTTAGTTAGAAAAAATTAAATCGGAAAAAGAAAAAGAATTTTTAAACAGAATAAGTTACATTTTCAACAAAAGAGATAAATTTACAATCAAAACGATATATATTGATTTTTTTTTATTTTCACTTCTATTTTCACTCTAAAGGATAGCCCTTTTTTAATAATTATATTTTGATGCAAAAATGAGAAAATGTGAACTACAAAATTCCAGTTTTGTCGAATAAATAAAAACAGGTAAAAAACTTTAAATAAATTTGCTCTAGGGAAATATTTACAAAAATTTGCAGTATTTTTTTTCCGCAGTGTAATATATTATTCTGGAAAGATGCGAATGTCAATTTCTCATGGAACAATAGTCACGCCTCTAAAAGCTCGGAGAAGATTAAAAAGTATTAGCAGCCTCATATTCTAGATAGTGAATTTAATTTTCCTGAATTGCTGAAAATTCTTGAAAATTGAAGAGAATTTTTCTCTCGAATTTTTTAAATATCTGTAACAGTTCCGTCGAGAAAAAACATAATTATATCTAATAATTAATAACAATAATAATCTTGGAATTAATTTACTCAAGATTGATTTAATTTCAAAAACATAATGCATAATTTGAAAATTAATAATTATTCATAAGGACTTAGTTTAAATATCAAAACTTAGAAATGCTTCAATTTCTAAATTGAAGTTTCCTTATTTGAATATACTCACTTTTAAACGGTGAAAGGGTCAGTAATTTTTTTTTAGAGAAATCACATTTTTCAGTAAAAAAAATTGTCTAATCACTGTGAATGTTACTTTATACTACACGATATAATAATCAAAAATAATACACTTTTTGACTTAAAAATTTTTATAATATAAATTTAAAGTTATAGTTTTAAATACGCAATTGTCAAATAGTTTAATTTTGAAGGATATTAAAAATTTTCGCACAATTTCACTTTTTAATTTTTTTAAATTGCAAATTTGCACATCAAAAGCCTTAATAGTTAATTTTAAGTTAACAATTTTTCAGTTAATCATTTTAATTTTTTTTGTTTAATAATTTAACAATAATGAAAAATTAAAAAAAATAATTTTCTGAATTGAAGCTTTAAAAATAAGACAGATTTGAGAACGAGGCACTAAGATTAAATGAAATTTTCATTTGAAATTGTTCCAAAATATAAAACATTTTAAACCTAACTTTAAAGAAATTTCAAATTAAAAAAATTTGAATTTTGCAATTTTAAACATCAAAATTATTATAGCAATCTTGTATTTCATTTACAAAAAATTTATTTGTTAATTTTTCTAATGCAAAATTTTCCAATTTTTAGTTGAAGATTAAAAAAGATAAATCATTTAAAACTGAAAAATATTTCGTTACAATTTTTCAAGAACTGATAATAATTCTAAATAAGGTACCAAAGTTTACACGATTTGAAACTAAAAAAATAAAAACGACTTTTTTTAAATTAACACGAATGAAAATTTTTTTGCAGTTCTGAATTTTCATGTTATAGTTGATTTTTTAATTTTTCCCCTATTAAGGTTTCAATTTTGCATCAAAACTTCAAACGGCTTCGGATATAAAATTTGAATTTCTAATACTTACGATTTCAAATAATTTAATTTCAAAAATTTATAATTAAACATTTTTCATTTTGAGCGTTAAAAATGACGGCGAATTTATTTTGTGATCTTAGAAAAATTTTTCTAATTAATATTAATGTTGAACTATCATTTTTCATGTAATAAAGATTTCACATTCTACAATATTATTATTATTTTCCTATTAAATTATTAATTATATTTGATTTTTAATATAATTTCAATTTCTTTAAATTGTAAATAATTTATTTTTCAAAACTATAATCTGAAATTATTTAATTTAAAAAATTTTCAAATTGTCTTGTTTACGAAATTTGAATCTGCAATCATGTAAATTCAAAATTTTTGAATATAAAATAGAATTTTTTAATTTTGGACGCTTTGACGTAAAAATGATACAATTTGAACTCCTTTTTGATGAAATCGTCTCATTTTCAAAACTGTATTCTATTATTTTTCAATGTTAAGAGAAGCTGATAAACATTTTTTTATAAAACTAAAATGGTTATATATTTGCAGCTTTAATTGCTTTTAACATCAAAACATAAAATTTTAATTTCTTTAAATTTTAAATCAGCCAATTGTTTAGTTTTGATTTAAAATTATTTAATGTTGAGCATTTTTGACATTTTTATCCAAAATCATCCAATTCAAAAAAGAATTGTTTAATTTATAACGCTTAGATTAAAAAATTGTTCAATTTCTTTCTAAAGAACCAATCCAATTTTCAGCATTTTTATATTTCAAACACTTTAGGTTTAAAATGATTAAATTTTTGAAGCTATTTTTAAGAAATGATACAAGTTTAATTTCTGCAAATTTCACTTCAAATACTGTCATGTTTTGAAAATTTTACCTAATCTTAAATTGTTTGGTTATGCAGTTTTTCAATGTAACATCGTCTGTTATATATGTATTTTTTTATTTCAAGCACTTTCAATTTGAAATTATTAATTGTTCATTTAATGAAGTTGAGAAAATCCTCAAACTTAATTCATTTCCCATCAGGTCTTATAGTATCTGAACATATATTTAACATATTATCTTTAATTCTGATTAATCTTTCCATTTTATTTTTAAATCCACCTAAAAATTCAAAAAAAGGGTTTTAATTTTGTTTTAAGTTTACTCGCAATTTGACTCATAAAGCAAAAAATGAAGAAGAAGAAGAGTTTATCGTGTGCCCGGCTGAAAACGAATTCAGCCTTAATATTTAAAAATTTATTTCAGAAAATTATTTAAATTGTTTATTTCTTTAATATGTTATACGCGGCTCGCAGAGAGCGAGACTCTTTTATCAATAGATTAAAAACATTTTCGCAGATGACCTCTATTTATTCAATACAATACTATCTTTAAATTTCAACAAGTAACTATAAGACCTTAAAATAAGAGAGGAAGAAAGAGAAAGAGAGAGAGAGAGGAAGAAAATAGCGCGCGATATCGAGGCGGAGAAGGCACTGTGCGTCCTCTCGCAGCGACGCGACGTTAGTCCTTAAAGTAAGACAGCGCGCGTTACCGCGGTGCAAGAAGGTAGTGTGTGAAGTGACGTCAGTAGTGACGCCAGCAAGGCAGTAAGGCAAGTTCAGGCGAGGACCGCGAGTACAGCGCCTGTGAAGCTCGACGCGCGCATCTCCCTCCACCGATTTTCTACCCTCTCTGCGCGACTCCCACCCAACGCCCATGCTGCCTCTTCCTTAAAAGGGCGCGCACTGACCCAAAACGTCAGTTGTTTGGGAGCTGTTAACCAGCACCCTTACAAAAAAATACAGGCAGTAACCAGCCATAGGTCTTACGAGCAACGCATTGCCCTCTCTTAGATCCAACATTAAATTCTCTTTCAGAAAATATTCACACTCAACTTGTAAGGACGTTGAAACCTAATGAATAAACACTGAACAACAAAATATTACTTTAAATTAGTTACTTCAATTTTCCTGCCTCCCGCCCCGCTTACGGACCAACTGGATTACCAGCTCGCCCGCTCCGCTAAAACAGGTAGAATACAAGCCATTTCAGCCAACTCACTTGCTAACTTTATCCCTTTCCCACCTTCTCACCAAAAGAATATGCTGACAAATATATTTCGAAGGTAAAAGAAAGTTGAAATCAAGAACACATTCTCAAATACGACAATCTTCTACCACCTCGAAACCTCTCTTCTCACTCCTTCCTCTCTGGTACTTTCCAGATCTCTCTCTCACATGCTATCTTTTTTTATCTAATGAGTTGGACACATCACAGTCTCCTACAATATCTCTCTTCTCACTCCATTTTCTGGTGCATTGCAGATCCCTCTTCCATATGCTATCTTTATCTACCTGAGAAAGATGCATCACAAACTCCTTTAACTTCCTCGAAAAACCTTTTTCTCAGTCCCTTCTCTGGAGCTTTCGAGATCACTTCTCCAAATGCCATCTCTTTCTATCTTATGAGAGATATATCCTCTATCCCCAAAGATTATCCTACTTACTAACACCATTAAATCTACCTATAAGTAAAAAGCATATCAAATATGAAAAAATAAAAATGCAGGAATTAGTTATATATAGAAAAGCGAGACACCTCGTATAAAAATAGATGAATGAAAACTAAAGTGTTTAATCAATTTGTTCAAAGTGTCATGGCCTATTAAATGCAGAAAATAACTGCAAAAGAGTGTGACAATATGAAGTGTAGCGTGAATTTTGTAGCTTCACGAGAGCCATCATAAAAAATCTCATAGAACGCAGATTGTAAACTCTTGTCCTTTAGTCTTCGAAATCATCCAAATTAAAAAATTCTGATTCATACATTTGTGAAGCTGAAGAATCTTTAATTACAAATTTTAAAAATTTAGGTATTTGCCATTGTAAATCTTTAAAACTGAACTACGCATTAAATTTTGTTTTAAATTATACTATTTTCCACTATAAATATTTTAAATTATTAAATCTTCAGAAAAAAAATCTTTGAAGTTTTAGATTTTTTAATTGCAATTGGTTAAAATTAAAGATTTTTTAATTTTAAAACAATAAAATTGTATAACGTTACATCTTTAACTTTAACAATTTAAAAGTTTTTTAATTTTACAATGAAAAATTATGCAAGTTTCAAGTTATACAAGTAAAAATTCTTTAGTTTTGGTAATTAACAATAAAAATGTCTTCATTCTGTAAGATTGAGAATTAAAAGCTCTAGACTTTCATCTTTTGAAATCATCTAGATTGAAAAATCTTTATTTAAACGTTTAAAAAAATGGAATAGTTGGTAATTTTAACAATTAAAATTTAAAATTATGCAAGTTTAAAGTATTAAAATAAAAATTTTTATAATGTTAATGCTTTGCATTCGAAATTTCTTCAATTTGGAAGATTTAGTATTGAAAAGTAGACCTTTATTTTTAAAGTCATAAAAGTTTAAGAATGGTTATTTATGAATTTTTAAAATTAAAAAGATTTTTATTGTAAATTTTTAAAATTCAAGAATTTTAAATTGCAAATCAGTAAAGCTTTAGAAATTTAAAATTTTTAAGATTGACGTATTCCAAAAAAATGTTCCAAATTACAAAGTTTCAAAATAAAAATCTTTAAAATTAAATATTTTGCAATTCTATGCTTCTAAAATTTAAGAATTTTTGATTATATGTCTTTAAAATTGCAGATCTTTTAATTGCACGTTCTTTTGATATTAGAGATTTTTTAATTCTGAAACACTAAAATGGAAATTTTTATGATTTTCTCAAGTATTATTAAAAACTTCTTGACTATGGACAATTTAAAATTAAAAACTTGAGATTGATCTTCAAATTCATTTAAACTTAAAAATATTTATATATAAATTTTTGTAATTGACGAGTTTTTAATCGTAACTCCTTAAAGTTTGGAAGAATTAGAATTCAAAAGTTGACTTTTTATTTTCAAAATCATAAAAATTTAAGGATGTTTATTTATTTATCTTTTAAATTAAAGAGATTTTGATTGCAATTTTTCTGATTTGAAAAGTTTTGAATGAAAATCGTGGAAATTAAAGAATTTCACATTTTAAATCTTTAAAGCAAAACTACTTTAAAAAAAATATGACATTTCACAAAGTTTTTAAATCAAAATCTGGGAAATAGAATAATTTGCAATTTTATATTTTCACATCCAAGAATTTTTATTTGCAACTCTTAAAAATTCTGAAATTTTAAACATTTGCGTTTGGGATTTTTTTAATTTGGAAGATTTAGTATTAAAAACTTGACATTTTATCATAAAAATCATAAAAGTTAAAGACAAATTTATATTTACTTTTTATATAATATTTTCTTTCATTATAATGATTTATTATATTTCATTTATTTATAATAATACATCTTTAAAATTCAAGAGATTTCATTTGTTAATTAATAAAATAGAAGAAATTTCAATTGTAAATCTTCGGAATAGTAGAACGTCAAATTTTAAATATTTTAAATTAATTGTTTTTAATTTTTTCAAAAAAATAAAAAATGATGCAAGTTTTTATGTGAATCCTGCAAATTAAATTATTTAAAATATAGCCTTTTCAGTTTGGAAGACTTGGAATTAAAAATTAGCCTTTTGATCACCAAAATCATAAAAATTAAAGACATTTTTTTATAAAATAATTAAATTTTTTAGAATCGCAGAACTTCAAATTTTAATCTTTTAAATTCAATAGTTTTTATTATAAAAATTTACACTTAAAAGCTATGCAAGTCTTATGTTTAAAAAGTGAAAATTGTAGAATTTTAAAAACTAACAATGAAAGTTCATTTCAATTTGGAAGATTGAGAATTGAAAACTTGACTTTTGATCTACAAAATATCAAAGTTGAAAAATATTTAATTTTAAAATCTTTAAAGTTAAATCTTCAATTTCAAATTTCAAATTTTTAATTTTCAATTTAAAATTTTTAATTTTTAATATTCAATTTTGAATCTTTAATATTAAATATTCGAAATTGAACTATTCCAAATTACAAAATGTAAAAATAAAAATCTGGGAATTTAATAATTCGTAATTCTATATTTTCAGAATTTAAGAATTTACAATTGTAAGTCTTTAAAATGAAAGATCTTTGAATTTTACATTGGTTTATCTTCAATTATTAAAAATGAAGTAAAATTAACAAAAAAATCTTTAAAATTAAAAAATTCGTGATTTTAAATATTTACCATAATTTTTTTAGTGATTTTTATGATTTACTATGAATTCTTTAAAAGGAATTCGCATTTAATATTCAAATATTTGTTCAGAAATATACTTTAAATCATATTTTTTCTTTGATATGAGGAGATACAAATAAAGGGAGATGACTAAAAAATTTAAAAAAAATTACATTTACGACACTGTTAAATTCCCGAATGAAAAAACTTCCGAATTTGAAAATTCCCAAATAATAAATTTCGCAAATTGGAAAATTCCTAAATGATAAAATTTTTGAACAGTCTATAATATCACCGAATTTTAAAATTCCCTGATAATAAAACTCTTGACAGAAAATTGCTGAGTGAAAAAATATTAAAACTTGAACATTTTTGAATCATAAAATTCCCGAATTTAAGCAATTAATTTTTTCAAATACCATTTTTTATTTATTAACAATTCAATAATCAAATATTTTTATCAAAAAAAAAGATTTTAAATGTGTAAAGTTTCTTAAATTATTTTTGGAATTTAAAATCAAAATGTTTGAATATTTTATTTTTAATAAATTATTATTATTTACAATAAAATTTTGTTAATTGTTTAAGTTCATGACATTTTAAAATCATGATTTTTTGAATTTAGATATTTTATAATTCAGTAATTTATCTTCGGGAATTTTATTATCAAAAAATTTTATTATCTGAGAATTTTATTATTTAGGAATTTCCCAATTTGGTAATTGTAAAGTGTTGGGAATTTTACTTTTCGGGGATTTCAAATTAAAGAAATATTTGGAAAAACATAATCTTTTATTTAATATGTTTAAGGAGTCATGCCCTATAAAAAACAGAAAAAGTGAATTTTGCAGCTTTACGAGAGAAATCATAAAAAATCTATAAACAACAATGGTTAAAGGCAGAGACTGGAGTGGCTGACAGATAAACGTGAAAAATAATCCGCAAGAGAGAATTTATTGTATCTTTGGAATTAGTAACGGTTCGGAAGCTCGGAAACGAAGGAAAAACGTTTGGATTAAACGGTAAAAATGTTTTATGTTTTCTTTTTAATATTGTACTTAAAAGCGGTGCACGTTGAGAAAAATCGATCGACGTATAAAATCTTAAATTCATAGGAGGAAATAAAATCATTTCATATTCGGATTAGAACATTAATGATATAATTTTTATTACCAATAGTTTATTTTAAAAACAACAACTAAGGAAAAGTGTCCCCCATGAATAACGTAACAGATTTTTGCCAATTTTTTACCTTTTCCCCATTTACCAGGTCGTAATAAAATGCCATTATTGTAAATAAACGCATAAAAAAACATCGCTAAATAATAAAAGCTTTAGTGGTTTTAAAACAAAGAATGTGAATAAACAATTTATGTTTCTTAAAAAACAAAAATGCAATCTTTATGTAGTTTAATATGGTAAAAAATGAACCTGTAATTAATTCATCGGTTTATAGCATAAAAATAAATAAACAATTATTCTTATTTAAACATTGAAATAATTTGTAACTTATTATGTTTTAATGGATATTTAAATTATTATTAAAATTTCAAACTAATTTCGGAAAAAAATTGGAACATATTTTAATGTAATTTTGCAATCTAAATTAGAGACTCATTTTAAAACAGCACAAACAATTTGAAAACTTATATAATTGTGATAGGAATATGTTACATATAAATGAACTTTTATCATACGAATTATAGCCAATATTAAATTACATTGCCTTAAAATAAATGATTAATTTATGGTACTAAACAGAGAAAACACAAATAAGATCTTTAAGTAACTTCATATTATGAAAAAAATTAGTCAATAGTCAATTAATCAGTTCACAACATAAAAAGCATTAAACAATTATTTTCATTGAAACATTCAAATAATTTTTACTTTATATTTTTCTGATCTTGAAATTTTATTTCTCAAAATCTAAATTATTAATAACCTTGTATACTAATTTTCGGAAAAATTTAAACCTAATATTCAGGTATAATTTTGAATATTGAATTCAGATACTCATTCAAGCATCAATCTATAATTTCACTGCTTAACAAAATGTGACCTATGTGCTCACGGAATGAGATATGTCATTTTTAGAGTAGTTTTTTGTGCTGAATCCGAATCTGTCCTCCATTTCTCTGCAGCACGTCAGGTTTTCGAGATTTTTTAGATCAAAATTTTTGGTTAAAAAATTACAAATAAGGAGATAGAATGTTGTGAAAATCTTTCTAATGAAAAAAAATTTAAAAAAAAGGTTTAAGCCATCACTGTTCGAAAAATACATGGCAGAGAAGTTGTCTCTTTCTACTAAGTTGCTAATTTGACGGCTTACACGTACTTGAAGCAAATCACTGTACTGTATCTAGTATTTCATTGTACCACAATCTTCAATATTTGCAAATTTTACAATATTCACGAAGTTTATCATTTTCTTAGTATTTAGAGTATTCAATTTTTTGGATTCTTGAGCAGGTTTTAATCACGCAGGCGTCACACGGGCGCTGTAAACGTGATACAAATGATCGGTCGGGGGAAAGTGTACATAGCGCATGCGCTACTTAACTCTACTATAGCGCATGCGCAACTCTCCTCTACTATGTCACATGCAACAGCTCTGAGCTCTCCTGCCTATCGTGCTCCGTGCTGTTCTTGTTTCATGCTAGACCTCTGCAGAGTCACATGTACGCTACCTATGTACGGACTAGAACTCATTTCTTTTGAAGCCTGATTCATCAGCGCTGATTGCGAGCAATCATTTGAAGACATTCTGCAACAATTTCAAAATGAAGCGTAGTTGCAAAAATCATCCAGATAACTTCTGCTACGTCTCCGGTCTTCTTGTCCCACAAAAACAGAGACAAAAATTTTTCCTGAAATGCGAGAAGGTTACGAGATTTTTTCTGATTAAGGCTGTAAATGGAGAAAAATATTGGATACCAAACAGTTGCTGCTCGACTTGTGCCATTTCATTGAGGTCAGTATATCGAGGGAATTTCGATCATATCTTCACTTTTTTTGACATACTTCTTGGAGAGAACCTCTGAACGATATCGATAATTGTTATTTCTGTTTGACAAATGTTAATGGCTACCCATCGAGATGCAAGGACTCCATAATTTACCCTGATATTACTTCCGTGACAAAAGCTGCGTCTGAACGTAAAGAGTATCTCCTGGTTAATTTCACAAAACTCAAAGCAGAAGAAATCAATTATTCTGATGAAAATCAAACTATAGAACATGAGCCGACCAGGAACTTGGCACAATTATTCGATTAAAAAAAATTAAATGATTTGATAAGGAAACTAAATATCTAAAATGAGGCTGAAATCTTGGGCTCTAGACTAGAGGAAAAAAATTTGCTTGTGAGAGATGTAAAAATCTTTATTGTAAAAATCAAGAGAAAAATTTAACTCTATTTTTTTCCAGTCAAGATAGTCTCATCTATTGCAACGATGTCGATGCACTAATAAAGGCCATTGGTCATAAATATGAACCAGAGATTTGGCGTTTATTCATTGACTCCAACAAATACAGTTTGAAAGCTGTGCTCTTGCAGGACAAAAACAAATATCCATCAATACCCGTTGCTCATGCCATCAATATAAAAGAGTGCTATGATGTCATGAAACTTTTACTTGACAAAATAGGTTACGAGCTACACAAATGGTTTACCTGTGGTGGTTTTAAAGTAATAGAAATTTTCCTCGGATTGCAATCTAGTTACAAAAAATATTGTTGCTTCCTATGCACATGGGACAGCAGAGCACAAGACACATATTACAGTATTGAAAATTGGCAAGCACGACAGATGTTAAAACTCAATAAGATAAACGTTTTCTAAAAACCACTGGTTGATCCCCAAAAGATCTTTCTACCAGGATTACATATGAAGTTCAGAAACGTGAAAAATTACATCAAAGCGATCAGTAAAAACGGAAAAGCAGGTCTTCTTATTTTGACAAGGAAATTCCCCAAGCTTGGTGACTCAAAAAATAAGGAGGGAGTTTTTGATGGACCAAAAATCCGATAACTGATGCTTGATGTCGATTTTAAAAAGATCTTGACTGAACATGAGAGTCAAACATGGTTGTCAGTGAAAGCTGTTATAGAAATTTCTTAGGAAACAGGAAATCCAGAAACTACAAATACTTGATCGATACGATGTTGGAAAACTTTCAGAAAATGAAGGCGAACGTGTCACTGAAAAATCACATGATGCACTCTCATTTGGATTTCTTTCCAGAAAATATATGAGTAGTTACTGATGAACATGGTGAAAGATTTCATCAAGATATCGCTACAATCGAGAAGAGGTACATAGGTAATTGCGGTGTGAATGCTTTAGCATACTACTGCTGGAATCTTATGACTGTTGAGTTCAAATGGTCAACATCGTCGAGCACGCAAGAGGAAAAGTTTCTGATCACAAGCAGGAATTCATCATCATTTTTCAACAAAAGTCTCTGTTTTGGGGGGAGAAAAACACCGCAAACGTAGCAGAAGCCATCGGAATGATTTTCGCAACTACGCTCTATTTTGCAATTGTTGCAGAATGAGTGTCGAATGATAGCTTACAATCAGCGCCAATAAATTGG
>JAUELO010443729.1:0-13944 GCA_032357855.1 Amphibolips quercusostensackenii | reverse complement strand
ACAAAGATCAATTTTTACAAAAAATGGAATAGTTAAATTTACAGCTGAAAAAAAATAATTCTTCCTTAAAAAATCCCTAAAAATATGAATTCTAAGCGAAGAAGGTTAACTTTCGATAAAAAAGACGATTTATTGGAAGAAAATAATGAATTTTTAACATAATAGTTTAATTTTTAACTAACAAAGATCAATTTATAAAAAAAATTATGAAAAAATATCAATTTCAATAAAATTAATTAATTTCGAACTTAATTCTTCATTCATTCGTTATTCACTCATTATTAAAAAATTACAACGAAATAGTTTAAACAAAGAAATGAATGTTTTAATTTGAATGATTTTAAACCAAATAGTTCATTCTTCAATCAAAACGATAGATTTTTAACAAAGTATTTCAATTTTCAAACAAAAAGATGAATTTTGAACCATAAAGATTAATTTCCGATAAAAAATACGAGTTTTCAAAAAAAAAATTGATGAATTTTCAACCAGCAGAGATCAATATTTACAAAAAATGTATTGGTTAAATTTACAGTTGAAGGAATAAATTTTTAACCAAACGAAAACGAATTACAACAAAATAGTTAAAGTTTTTAGCAAGGACATAAATTTTTAATTGGAATTATTTTTGATTAAATAGTTTATTCTTTAATTAAAAAAATGAATTTTCAACAAAGTGGTTCAATTTTGACCCCAAAAAATGAATTTTTATCCAAGAAGATTAATTTTCGATCAAAAAGGCGAATTTTCAGAAATATTGATGAATTTTCAATAGTTGAATTTTCAGCTAGCAAAGATCAATTTTCACAAGAAATCAAATAGGTAAAATTACAGTTAAAAAAATAATTTCTAACTAAAAGAAAACCAATTACAACAAACTAGTAGAAGTTTCAAACAAAATAAATAAATTTTGAATTAAAGTGATGTTTAACAAAATAGTTAAATTTTCAACTAACAAAGATAATTTTTTACAAAAAATCGAATCGTTAAGTTTGCAGTTGAAAAAATTAATTATTGACTAAAAGAAAACAAATTACAACAAAAAAGTTAAGGTTTCAAACAAAGATATAAATTTTGAACTAAATAGTTTATTCATTAGTCGAAAAGATGAAATTTTAACAGAGTAGTTTAATTTTTAAACAAAAAGATGAATTGTAAAACAAGAAGATTAATTTTTGGTCAAAAAAGACGAATTAAAAAAAATGATGAACTTTTGACCAAATAGTTGGATTTTTAACTGACAAAAATCAATTTTTACAAAAAATATAAATTAAATTTCGCAGTTGAAAAAATTATCTTTTAACTACAAGAAAACCAATAACAACAAAATAGTTAAGGTTTCAAACAAAGAAATAAATTTTTAACTAAAACGGTTTTTAACCAAATAGTTTATTCTTTAATAAAAAAGAATAATTTTTAACAAACTAGTTTAATTTTTAACCAAAAAGATCAATTTTAAACCAAAAAGATTAATTTTCGATAAAAAAGACAAGTTTAAAAAAAAAATTGATGAATTTTTAACCACATAGTTAAATTCTCAACCAGCAGAGATCAATTTTTACAAAAAATGGATTAGTCTAATTCATAGTTAAAAAAATTAATTTTTAACTAAAAGAAAACGAATCCCAAGAAAATAGTTAACGTTTCAATCGAAAAAAGGAATTTTTAATTTGAATGATTTTGAACCAAGCAGTTTATTCTTCATTTAAAAAAAATAATTTTCGACAATGTAATTTTATTTTCAACCAAAAGATCAATATCAAGCCAAGAAGAATAATTTTTGATCAAAAAAGCCAAATTTTAAAAAAGTGGATAAATTTTTAACTAGCAAGGATTAATTCTGACAAAAAATGATGAAAAACGATCATTTTCAATGAAATGAATTAATCTCAAACCAAATAGTTCATTCTTTAATCAAAAACATGAATTTTCTACAAAGCTCTTTAAATTTGAACAAAAAATATGAATTTTAAACCAAAAAGAATACTTTTTTATCAAAAAAGACAAATTTCAAAAGAATTTGATGAATTTTCAATACTTGAATTCTTAACTAACTAAGATCAATTTTCACAAAAAATGGAAAAGTTAAATTTACAGTTAAAAAAAATTTTTCATTTAAACAAAAAAAGTTAATTTTTAATAAAAAACACGATTTTTTAGATGGAAATTATGAATTTCGAATCAAATAAATAAATTTTCAACTAACAAAGATTAATTTAGTCAAAAAATGATAAAAAAAGATAAATTTCAATCAAATAAATTAATTTCGAACCAATTTCATTCATTCATTCTTCAAAAATTACAACAAAATATTTCAAGTTTCAAAGAAATAAAAGTTTTAATTCAAATGATTTAAATGAAATAGTTCATTTTTAAATCAAAAAGATGAATTTTCAACAACTTAGTTCAATTTTGAAACAAAAAGATGAATTTTGAGCCATAAAGAATAATTTTTGATAAAAAAAGACAAGTTTAGAAAAAAGTTGATGAATGTTCAACTAACAGAGATCCATTTTCACTAAAAATTAATTAGTTAAATTTACAGTCAAAAAAATTAATTTTCAACTAAAAGAAAACCAAGCACAACAAAATAGTTAAAGTTTTAAACGAAAAAAGAAATTTTTGATTTAAATGATTTTGAACTAAGTAGTTTATTTTTTAATTAAAAGGTTCAAATTCCAAACAAATAATTTAATTTTTAACTAAAAAGATGGATTGTAAACCAAGAATATTAATTTTCAATCAAAAAGACGAATTAAAAAAAATGGAGAAATTTTCAACTGACAAAGATCAATTTGGACAAAAAATGATAAAAAACAATCATTTTTAATAAGATAAATTAATTTGGAACCCAATGGTTAATTTTTTATTCAAAAACATAAACTTTCAACAAAGTTGTTTAATTTTCAACCAAACAGATGAATTTTAAACCAAGAAAAATAATTTTCAAACAAAAAAGGTGAATTTTCATAAAAAGTCGATGACTTTTTAATAGCTGAATTTTCAACTAACAAAGATCAATTTCTACAAGAAATGGAATAGTTGAATTTACAGTTGAAAAAATGAATTTTTAACTAAAAGAAAACTAATTACAATTAAATAGTTAAGGTTTTAAAAACTTAAATAAATTGATAATTAAAATGATTTTTAATAAAAAATGGTTTATTTTTCAATTAAAAAGAAAAATTTTCACAAAATCATTTTTATTTTTAAGAAAAAAGATGAATTCCAAACAAAGAAGATAATTTTCAATCACACATTATGAATTAAAACAAAAAAAAAGGATTAATCTTTAACCTAATAGTTGAATTTTCAATTAACAAAGATCCGTTTTTACAAAAAATGAAAAAGTTAAATTTACAGTTTAAGAAAGTAATTTTTTACTGAAAGGAAATCAATTACAACAAAATTGTTAAAGTTTCATCCAATAAAATAAATATTTACCGAGATTGATTTTGAACCCAATAGTTTATTGTTCAATGAAAAAGATGAATTTTTTACCAAGTAGTTTGATTTTCAAGCAAAAGGGTGAATTTTAACCAAAGAAAATCGATTTTCTATTAGAATGTCGAATTTACAAAAAGAATTGATAAACTTTTAACCGACAAAGACCAATGTTTACAAAAAATGATGAAAAAAGATCATTTTCAATCAAATAAATTAATTTCAAACCAAATGCTTAATTATTTAATCAAAAACATGAATTTTCAAGAAAACAGTTTAATTTTCAACAAAAAGATTAATTTTAAACCAAGAAGAATAAATTTCGATCAAAAAAGACGAATTTTTAGGAAAAGTTGATAAATTTTCAATAGTTGAATTTTCTACTAACAAAGATCAATTTTTACAAAAAATAGGATAATTTAATTAACAGTTGAAAAAATTGATTTTTAACAAGAAGAAAACAAATTACAACAAAATAGTAAAGGCTTCTAACAAAATAAATTAATTTTTCATTAAAATAATTTTGAAACCAACAGTTGAATTTTCAACTGACAAATATCAATTTTCACAAAAAATGAAATAATTAAGTTTACAATTAAAAAATTGATTTTTAACTAGAAGAAAACAAATAACAACAAAATAGTATAGGTATACAACAAAAGAAATAAATTTTTCATAAAAATAATTTTTAAACAAACAGTTGAATTTTCAACTAACACAGATCAATTTCCACAAAAAATGGAATAATTATGTTAACAGTTGAAAAAATTAATTTTTGACTAGGAGAAAACAAATTACAATAAAATATTTAAGGTTTCAAACAAAGAAATAAATTTTAAACTAAAATGATTTTGAAACAAACAGTTGAATTTTTAACTAACAAAGATCAATGTTCCCAAAAAATGGAATAATTAAGTTTACAATAAAAAAATTGATTTTTAACTAGAAGAAAACAAATTACAACAAAATAGTAAAGGTATACAACAAAAGAAATAAATTTTTCATAAAAATAATTTTTAAACAAACAGTTGAATTTTCAACTAACAAAGATCAATTTCCACAAAAAATGGGATAATTATGTTAACAGTTGAAAAAATTAATTTTCGACTAGGAGAAAACAAATTACAACAAAATAGTAAAGGTTTCCAACAAAAGAAATATATTTTAAACTAAAATAATTTTGAAACAAACAATTGAATTTTCAACTAACAAAGATCAATTTTCACAAAAAATGAAATAATTAAGTTTACAGTTAAAAAAATTGATTTTTACTAGAAGAAAATAAATTACAACAGAATATTAAAGGTTTCCAACAAAAGAAATAAATTTTCAATTTTAATGATTTTGAAACAAGCAGTTGAATTTTCAACTAACAAAGATCAATTTTCACAAAAAATAGAATAACTGAGTTCACAGTTTAAAAAATTGATTTTTAACTAGAAGAAAACAAATTACAGCAAAATAGTTCAGGTTTCTAACAAAAAAAAATAAATTTTTCATTAAAAAGATTTCGAAACAAACAGTTGAATTTTCAACTAACAAAGATCAATTTTCACAACAAATGAAATAATTAAGTTTACAGTTTAAAAAATTAATTTTTACTAGAAGAAAACAAATTACAACAGAATAGTGAAGGTTTCCAACAAAAGAAATAAATTTTCCATTGAAATAATTTAAAAAAAAGCAGTTGAATTTTCAACTAACAAAGATTAATTTCCACAAAAAATGGGATAATTAAGTTAACAGTTGAAAAAATTGATTTTTGACTAGGAGAAAACAAATTACAACAAAATAGTTAACGTTTCAAACAAAGAAATAAATTTTGAACTAAAATGATTTTGAACTAAACAGTTTATTCATCAATCCAAAAGATGAATTTTTACAAAGTAGTTTAATTTTTTTCCAAAAAGATGAATTTTGAATTAAGATGATTAATTTTCGATCCAAAAACGACTAAAAAAAATTGATGAATTTTTAATCAAACAGATGAATTTCTTACAAAGTAGTTTAATTTTTAACCAGAAAGATAAATTTTAAACTAATATTTTGAATTTTTAACTAACAAAGATCACTTTTTACAATAAATTGAATAGTTAAATCTACAGTTGAAGAAATTAATTTTTAGCAAAAGAAAACCAACTAAAACAAAATAGTTACAGTTTAAATTAATTAATTAATTTTTAATTGAAGTGATTTTTAACTAAATAGTTTATTCTTTAATTGAAAAGATACATTTTCAACTAAGTAGTTTAATTTTTAACGAATAAGATGAATTTTAAATCAGGATGATTAATTTTGGATCAAAAAAACGACTAAAAAAAATTGATGAATTTTCAACCAAACTGTTGCATTTTCAACTAAGAAAGATCAATTTTCACAACAAATGAAATAATTAAGTTTACAGTTTAAAAAATTAATTCTTAACTGAAACAAAACCAAGTGCAACAAAATGGTGAAGGTTTCACACAAAGAAATCAATTTTGAGCCAAAACGATTTTGAAACAAATAATTTATTATTTAATCAAAGCGATGAATTTACAACAAAGTAGTATCATTTTCAACATAAAAAATAAATTTTAGGCAAAGAAAATTCATTTTCAATACAAAAAGACGAATGTTCGACAAAAAGTTATTTGATTTTTGACTCACAAAGATCAAATTTGACAAAAATGATGAAAAGCGATCATTTTTAATAGAATTAACTAATTTCGGATCCATTCTTTAATCAAAAACATGAATTTTCAACAAAGCAGTTCAATTTTTAATAAAAAAAATTTTTAACCATAAAGAATAATTTTCAATCATAAAAGACGACATTGCGGAAAAAGTTCATGAATTTTTAATAGTTGAATTTCCAACTTACCAAGATCAATTTTTAGAAAAAATGGGATACTTAAATAACAGTTGAAAACATTAATTTTTAATCAAAAGAAAACTAAAAAAGATTAATTCTAAGCCAAGAAGGTTAATTTTCGATAAAAAAAGACGATTTTTCTGAAGAAAACAATGAATTTCAAATCAAATAGTTGAATTTTTAACTAACAATGATCAAATTATGCAAAGAATAATAAAAAAAAAACGATTTAAATAAAATAAATAAATTTTGAACCAAACAGTTCATTCTTTATTAATTCTCTATTCACTGACTCTTCAAAAATTACAAAGAAATAGTTTAAGTTTTAAACAAAGATATAAATGTTTTAATTTAAATTATTTCGAACCAAATAGTTCATTTTTCAATCAAAAAGATAAATTTTTAACAAGGTAGTTTAATTTTCGACCAAAAAGATGAATTTTGAACCATAAAGATGAAATTCCGATGAAAAAAGATGAGTTTTCAACAAAAAAAAACTAATGAATTTTCAACTAACAGAGATCAATTTTTACCAAAAATTGATTGGCTAAATTAAGAGTTGAAAAAATTAATTTTTAACTAGAAGAAAACCAATTACAACAAAATATTTAAAGTTTCAAACAAAAAAATAAATATTCAATTAAAATAATTTTGAACCAAGTGGTTCATTCTTCAACTAAAAAGATGAATTTTAGACGAAGTATTTTTTTTTAATCAAAAAGATCAACATCAAGCTAAGATGATTAACTTTCGATCAAAAAAGACGAATAAAAAAAATGGATAAATTTTCAACTGACAAGGACAAATTTTGACAGAAAATTATGAAAAACGATGATTTTTAATTAAATAAATTAGTTTCGAACTAAATAGTTAATTTTTCCACAAAAAACGTGAATTTTCAACCAAGCAGTTTAATTTTTAAAAAAAGATGAATTTTAAACCAAGAAGGATAAATTTAGATCAAAAAAGACGAATATTTAGAAAAAGTTGATAAATTTTCAATAGATGGATTTTCAACTAACATAGATCAATTTTTACAAAAAATGGAATATATAAATTCACAGTTGGAAAAAATTATTGTTTAACTTAAAGAAAACCAATTACAACAAAATAGTTAGAATTTCAAACCTAGAAATAAATTTTTAACTAAAATGATTTTGAACCAAATAGCTTACTCTTTAATCAAAGAGAAGAATTTCTAACAATATAGTTTAATTTTGAACCAAAAAGATGGATTTTGAAACAAGAAGATTAATTTTCGACCAATAAAAATAAATTTTGAATAAAAATTGATGAATTTTCAAGTACATAGTTGAATTTTCAACTAACAATGATCAATTTTCACAAAAAAGTGGAATTGTTTAATTCACAGTTAAAAAAATTATTTTTTAACTTAAACAAAACTTATTACAAGAAAAAAGTTAAGGTTTCAAACAAAGAAATGAATTTTTAACTAAAACGATTCTGAAACCAATAGTTTATTTTTCAATCGAAAAGATGAATTTATAACAAAGTTGTATCAGTTTAAACAAAAAAAAAAAATTTTAAGTTAAGAAAAATAATTTCCGATCAAAAGAGATAAATTTAAAAAAAATATATTTGAATTTTTTACTAACTAAGATCAATTTTGGCAGAAAATGATAAAAAAACGATCATTTTCAATAAAATATATTAATTTCAAACCGAATAGTTAATTCTTCAATCAGTAAGATTACTTTTCAATAAAGCAGTTAAATTTTAAACAAAAAAGATAAATTATGAACCAAAAAAAATAATTTTTGATCAAAGCAGACGAATATTAAGAATAAATTGATGAATTTTTAACTAACAGAGATAATTTTTTACAAAAAAATGGAATAGTTAAATTTGCGGTTAGAAGAATTAATTTTTAACTAAAAGAAACCAAATTACAACGAAATAGTTAAAGTTTTAAACAGAGGAAGAATTTTTTAATTTAAATTGTTTTTTAATAAATAGTTTATTTTTCAAGCAAAAAGAGGAATTATCACTAAAGTGCTTTAATTTTCAACAAAAAGGTGAAATATAAACCAAAAAAATCAACTTTTAATAAAAACAGACGAATTTAAAAAAAAGATGAATTTTTAACCAAATAGTTGGATTTCTCACTCAAAAAGATTAATTTTTACAAAAAAAAATATAAAAAAGATTAATTTCAATAAAATAAATTAATCTCGAACCAAATAATTCCTTCTTCAATCAAAAAGACTAATTTTCAACAAAGTAGTTTAATTTGAAACAAAAAAGATGAATTTTAAACCAAGAAGAATAATATACGATCAAAAAAGCCGAATTTTCAGAAAAAGTTAATGAAATTTTAATAGTTCAATTTTCAACTAACAATATCAATTTTCTCTAAAAATAGAAAATTTAAATCTACAGTTAAAAAAAATTAATTTTTTACTAAAAGAAAGCCAATTACAGCAAAATAGATAAAGCTTCAAACAAAAAAAAATTAATTTTTTATTAAAATGATTTTGAACCAAATAGATGAATTTTTAAAAGATCAATTTTCACGAAAAATAGAATAAGTAAGTTAACAGTTGAAAAAATTGATTTTTAACTAAAAAAAAAAAGGTTTCAAACAGAAAAATAAATAAAGAACTATAATGATTTTAAACTAAATAGTTTATTCATCAATCGAGAAGATTAAATTTCAACAGAGTAGATTAATTTTTAAACAAAAAGATGAATCGTTAACCAAGAAAATTAATTTTTGATCAAAAAAGACAAATAAAAAAAATTGATAAATTTTTAATCAAATAATTCAATTTTCAACTAACAGAGATCAATTATTCACACAAAATGGGATAGTTAAATTTACAGTTAAAAAAATTTATTTTCAATTAAAAGAAAACAAATTACAACGAAATAGTTTAAGTTTTAAGCAAAGAAATTAATGTTTAGTCAAAATCATTTTGAACCAAACAGTATATTCTTTAATCAAAAAGATAAATGTTTAACAAAGTAGTATCATTTTCAACCAAAAAGATGAATCTTAAATAAAGAAGAATAATTTTCAATCAAAAAGACAATTTTTCAGAAAAAGTTGATGAACTTTTAACTCATAGAAATCAATTTTCACAAAAAATATCAAAGTTAAATTTATAGTTGAAAAAAATTAATTTTTAACCAGAAGAAAACCAATTACAACAAAATAGTTAAAATTTAAAACCAAGGAATACATTTTTAACTGAAATGATTTTGAACCAAATAGTTTATTCTTTGATAACAAAGATGAATTTTTAATAAATAATTTTAATTTTTAACCAAAAAGATTAATTTTAAACCAAGATGATTAATTTTCGATCAAAAAGACGAATTAAAAAAAAAGATGAATTTTCAACTAAAAAGACCACTTCTTACAAAAAGTGGCATAGTTGAATTGACAGTTCAGAAAATTAATTTTCAGCTAGAAGAAAACCAAATACAAAAAATGTTTTAATTTTTTAATGGTTGAAATTTCAATCAAAGAAAAGAATTTTCAAGCAAAATTATGAATCTTCTGCAAAAAATGAATTTATAACCAAAAAAGATGAATGCTCAACCAAAAAGATAAAAGTGTATATTTCACAAAAAAAATAAATCTTTGTAAACCAAGAAGGTTAACTTTCTACCAAAAAATACGAATTTTCAACAAAATACATATATTTTCAACAACAAAAAAATAGTGAAATTTTTAACAAGGCAAACAAATTTTCAATGAAGAAGCTTAATTTTCTACCAAGAAAGTCGAATTTTCAACAACGCAAATAATTTTCAACAAAATTGTTGAATTTGCAACAAAAAATTATCAATTTTAAACCAAAAATAAAATAAATAAATTTTAGGTTGAATAATTTAACTTTTAAAAAAACACTCAAATTTTCAACATAATAATTAAATTTTTTACTAAAGAAATGAAGTTTTCACAAAAATGATGAATCTTTGAAAAAAAAGTATTTTCAACCAAATAGTTAAACTTTTAACAAAAAACATGAATTTTCAACTAAAAATGAAATAGTTCAATTTTCTACCAAAGAAATTAATTTTTAACATCCAATGAAACGAGTTTTAAACCAAAATGACGAATCTTCAACTAGTAAAATTAATTTTTTCACCAAATAGTTAAATTTTTAACAGAAAAGAAATGAGTTTTCAACAAAGAAGATCAATTCTTAATGAAAACAAAAATTTAACTAAGTAGTTAAATTTTCAACGAAAAAAGTTGAATTGTCAACGAAAAATGTAAAAATTGATATTTCAACCAAAGAGATGAAAAATCAATTAAAATAATGAATCTTAATGAAAAAATAATAATAATTTTCAATCAAATAGTTAAATTTTAAAACAACAACATGAATTTTTACCAAAAAAGATAATTAATCTTCTTGGCTGAAAATTCATGTTCTTGATTAAAAATTGACCTATGCGGTTAAAAATTATTTTATTTTTTTTATTTCAAGATTCATTATTTATTTAAAACTTTATTTCTTTTTTGAAATATTAATATTTTCAAACTTAAAAAGATTAGAAGATTAATTTTTAACAAAAAATGGAACAGATAAAATATGATTTAAAAAAAGTAATTTTTCACCAAACATCACAAACTTTAAACAAACTAATACATTTTTAATATAAAAAATGATGTTTGAACCAAAATAACGAATCTTAAAAAAAAAGATTTAATTTTTAACGAAATAGTTGAATTTTTAATCAAAAATATAAATTTTCAACTAAAAATTTAAATATTTAGTTTTTATCCAAATAAATAAAATTTTAAATAAAAAAGTTTTATTTTCAATCAAGAAGATGACTTCTTAATCAAGAAGATCAAATTTCAACGTAAGAAAGGAGTTTTTAAATAAATGTATGAATCTTGAACTAAATTGTTGAATTTTTAACCAGAAAAGCTTAATTTTCGGCCAAAAATGGAATAGATACATTTTTAGTTGAGAGATTCAATTCTCACCAAGAAAACACAAATTTTTCAGCAAATAATTAAATTTTCAACCAAAGAAATAAGGTTTTAACAAAAATAATGAATTTTTAGCCAAGAAGATTATTTGCTTCACCAAAATAGATAAATGTTCATTAAAATACATAAATTTTTAACAAAATTGTTAAATTTGTGAGGACAAAAAAATGTATTTTTAACCAAGAGGGTTATTTTCTACAAAGAAGTCAAATTTTCGGTAAAATAAATAACAAAAACATGAATTTTCAAATAAGAAGATCAATTTTTAACAAAAGGATCTAATAATAAATATGAATTTTGGAAAAAAATAGTTGAATTTTCAACTAGAAAAGTATAATTTTCAACCAAAAATGGAACAAATACATTTTAATTCAGAAAAAATTTATTTTCAACAAAAATACAGGATTTTTTAAGAGAGTGATTAAAATATTGAATTCCCAATCAACGAAATGAAGTTTTGACCAAATTTTGAACTTTTAGATAAAAAAATGATTTTTTGACCAAGAAGTAAAATCTTTCATGAAAAAGATGACTTTTCAATAAAATAGATGGATTTTCATCTAAAAGAGATCAATTTTCAACTCAAAAAGACAAATTTTCAACTAAAAATAAAATAATTAATTTTCCAGCTTAAGAAATTAATTTTCAACCAAAAAATGTATTCTCAACCAAGGAGGTTAATTTGCGACCAAAAAAGACGAATTTTTAACAAAATATATAAATTTTCAATCAAACAGTTGAATTTTTAATTAAAAAGATAAATTGGTAACGAAAAAAGGAATACTTACATTTTAGGTTCAAAAAATTGCTCAAAACCAAAATAAAGCATTTTCTAACAGGCTTGTTTATTTAAGACAAAAAAATTAATTTTCAACGAAATACTTACATTTTTAACAAGACATAAATTTTTAAAGAATAAGATCAATTTTCAACTAAAGGAAATGGAATTTTAAATAAAATACATGAATTTTGAACCAAATTGTTGAATTTTCAACTAGAAAAGATTAATTTTCAACCAAAAATGGAACAAATAAACTTTAATTTTAAAAAATTATTTTCAACAAAATTACAGGATTTTTTAAGAGAGTGATTAAAATATTAAATTTCCAATTAATGGAATGAAGAAAACCAAATTTTGAACTTTTAGATAAAAAAATGATTTTTTAACCAAGCAGTAAAATCTTTAATCTAAAAGATGAATTTTCAATAAAATAGATGGATTTTTAACTAAAAGAGATCAATTTTCAACTTAAAAAGCCAAATTTTCAACTAAAAAAAAATAATCAGCTAAAGAAATTAATTTTCAACCAAAATATATTTTCAACCAAGGAGGTTAATTTGCTACTAAAAAAGACGAACTTTCAATCAAACAGTTGAATTTTTAATTGAAAAGATAAATTGTTAACCAGAAAAGGAATATTTACATTTTAAGTTTAGGAAATTATTTAAAACCAAAAAAATGCATTTTCTAAAAAGATTGTTAATTAAAAAAAAAAATTAATTTTCAACAAAAAATATAGGGTCTTATGAATTTCGTGATTTTGAATTTTTCAGGCACGTGTCATTCTTCTCAAAAAAGTGTTAATAATCAGGGTAAAATGAGAAGCTTTTATCACCGTGGTCGTTGTACTTATGGCTCAACGTCAGCAAGTAACGTATCTCTTTTCCAGCTGCTCGTATCACGTTATTTTGAAATATCTATTCTGCAATTATATGATTTCAGGTTTGCGTTCTCCTTTACGTGCGATTCTAAAACAGTAAAATCTTGCTTAAAAAATCAATTAATACGATTATATTTTTATTTAAACTGGTTTTTGAAGGGGAAAGTTGTAATTCGAGTTTATAAAATCTTGAATGTTTTGGTCATTTGTTTCTACTCACTGTAGCAATTACTCAACAGTATTGCTGTATCCTTCAACCATCTAATCGCTTAAGAAACGCTAAACAAACAAAAAAGGCTGAATCAACCAATGGTTAATCAAACAAATTTAGCTTTAGCATTTTTTTTCAATCGATTAACCGTTTTTGTTTGTTTGTAATTTGTTAAACGATTAATTAGTTGAAGCTCACAGCACTATTTGATAGTAAAAACATTACAAAACCACAAAATATTATCCCATCAATAAATTTTATAATTTGATAAATTAACAAAATAAATAAACTAAATTCACTTCTTTATTCTCAATTGTCGCACTCAATAAGGTACTAAAAAAAAAATTTTGAATAAAAAATCTACAAAGAGAAGGACTCGATATCATAATTTCATCTACAATATCTATTTGGCGATCATATGCAGGATGACTATCCGTCCCGGTTTTCCAGGACGTGTTACCAGTTTTTACCTGTCCGTCCCGATGTCCCGGTCAATGCTGTATATGCCCCGGTTTTGTCTCTCATGCTGTCTAGGAACGAAATTTACTGTGATTTACTGTTTCACCCAATGACGGCTATGACCCTTTACTGATTGATTTATACTACGTTTAAGTCTCGCATTCCGAGAACAATCTCTCTCTCTCTTTATAAAGTGGAGTGCGAGTTTAAAGCATTTCAAATAAGCGCGCGTACTGCGGCCAATAACGTGGCTTCTCCTTTCAATACGCAACGCTTGCGCAGTTGAAAAAATCGTGGACTGTTAGCAACACTGCAGTGGGACTCGGATGCTCTTTCGAAG
>JAUELO010443715.1:0-13946 GCA_032357855.1 Amphibolips quercusostensackenii | reverse complement strand
TTATAATTTATTTATTGGCTACTCTTTCCTCTTCCCTGTGCGAGATCTTTAATCTCAACTAAAACGAGGAACTTAATCAAAAAGGAGGGTATTTTGCGTTTCCTATGACGTAATACAGGAAGACGAATAAATCCAACTTTGCGAGACTATCAAATTTTTAAATACTATTAAACACTTTACTAGAGATGCCCTGAATAGAGTACAGTATTCAAAAGCTGCACAAGATATAATGATAAAAAAGCCACCTTATCATACATTATGCTGGCGAGGTTTACACACTTAATAAAGTTACTGATGCAGCAAGTGAAATTTTGTTTCCGATATTACAAAAAGTAACAAAGAATTTGAACAGTTTTGAGTGAAAAGTGTAGTGAAATTATTAAGTTTTCATATCCGAAAGAAGTTTATAAACCGACAATGTTTTTTTATTACATTATTGATCAAGAAGAAGTTCTGAATTTCGTATGTTCAAACAATACAACGAAAGAGTCTGCTACGATCCTCTATGAAATTTTTTGCGAATATAATTTTGATTTGCAAGACAAATTTTGTGATCCTCAATACATGCAAGCATTTTGGGACAAAATTCTAATTTAAAAGAAGGAACTAACGTTTTTAGCAATTTTTTTTAATCTTGACGAAAGTGAATTTCCACGTTCTTTTTCAAAAGATAAAATCGAAAATGACAGTGAATAAAAGAATAAGGATACGGAGCATGACGACATGAAAAATAAAGAAAAAGCGGCATCAAATTTTCCGCGAAGTAAAAATTTAAAAGCTTACTTCATTTTCCAAATGATATAATACTTATTAAAGAAGGTAGGAAACAAATTTCTTTTGCATGTCATGACCGCCGTGTTAGTACACGTTTGCAGTGAAAGCAAAAACCTTACGAACCGCCTGAATCAATCGAAACCTCTGAAGCCAGTGAAATGTCTGGAACGCATATAAATTCTGAGATACCGGAAACACCTGAAATAGACGAAGCGTCTGGAACTTAAGAGAATTCTGAAATATTTAAAACGTTGGAAGCATTGTTTGAAATATCACCAAAAGATACCACAAAGCTGTGGAACATTCACATCTAAAATACCTAAAACGTCTCAAAATTCTTATATATTTGCAGCGTTTAAGACATTTTAAATATCCGAGAGGATGGAAATTTGCAAAAATACTGATGAAATCGACACTTTTGTAGTACTTGAATGCTCTTAAACTTCAAAAAGTGACATATTACCCATTTACTACCAAAAAAGGCTTTCCGAATACAGCTTTTAATAATTTTGATCGCGATGAAAATACCGTGTCTAAATTAAACGTGACACACCACACAGTCGCTGTTCTTTTTTAAAATGATCTTCTGCCACTGTTCAGTTCAAACTCAACGTGTCCGAGACAAAAGTCAACAGTCGCAGCAGGACATTCAATTATAAATTCAAATGGCAGCCTTTGCAGGATTTTGAAAAATCTAGTCAGTCGATTACATTACTTTAAAATTTCATAGTGTCTTCTGATGATTTTGTCACAAGTGGAATGTTCGGTACTATTAATCTTCGTAAGGTCGCATGGCACTTGTCAAGAATGATCGTTTCCAGAATTTCAGCAGGTATCGATTAAAGAAAGAATTATAACGAAATTTTATGATGAACAACGTTTCACTCAGCAATATCCATTGACACAAGGCGGAAGGAGATTACAGGTCTTTGACTAGTTTTATGTTATCCACTGACAAAGTATTTTACTGTATATACAGCACTATGTAATTTAAAGAGGTGCTAAGTGAGTCGGAACAGGACTTTCTTCCACTTACTTGAGACGAAAGAGTCTACCACATTGCAAGACATATTATTTTCATGCGAGAGAATGAACTTACGCACATTCTTTTGTTTCTGGCATTCGACAAAAGTTGTTATGTGCATGTCTCGCTGAATATTTGGCAGGAAGTAGCGTGGAACACATTTTCGTTGAAACTGGTGCTTTTGCTGTAGGCACAGTACAGCAAGTTTTCAGGGGTGGCCACTACGTCAGATCTACGGAAGGATTATTTGTGCTCGGGGGTATACTTCTCAGAAAGTTTTTCTGAACAAAATTTCACTGAATGTGTGTCTTCCTAATCACATAAATGTTTGCTACACAGCAAACAGACGAATCGTTGAAGCATCAATCAGCGAGAAGGACATTTTCTCATTACGACTTTTTCAGTGTGAAAAATTATTAAGATCGTGATGTTTAGAATTTTTTACTTCGACATTATCAATTTAGTTGACCGTTTAGCTTTTCAGATAAAACCGCTGAATCGAGAAGCTTCTTTCAAGCTATATTTCGACATGAAATCTCTATCCAGAGCCGAGATAATAATTTTTTACATGCTTAGCTTTACCTATTATAATAATAAATAAATTGAAGAAAAATTACCATTTTTAAAGTACATGTTAAAGCATGCTTATAAATTTTTCAAATTCTTTGTACCAATTTTTGCAATTGTGGAGGATTTTAAAGTCGAGGTATGGAAATTTTATGGTCTTTTCTTCTGTTTTTATACATTATCTGTATAATCTGGAGAAATGCTTCTGTCTTTGAATCAAAATTCTTCGATTTTTTCTCGATGAGTAGTAAACCTTCAAAGCCAGACGTCAAAACTTTTCTTTTCCGAGTTTAGATGTTTTGAAATTTTGCAATGATATACACGATGGTTTTCTTGCGCCAAAGGAAGTAATGAATATGTTACCTCCGAACGATAATCTGGTTCGAGGATGTAATGATAGGGTATAGCAACGTCAAACCTGCTTTTGAAAAGCATCTGGAATACCATCCTGCTAATTTTCTTTATGAGCCAAGAGCGGTAAATGCAGAAAGGTTCATGGAAACACTCATCCTAAAGGACCTTAACAGTTTACATGCAAAGCGCACAATCGCATAATGCCTCAAAATTAATCATAAATTGGAATTTATGAATAATAAGTTAAGTTTCTATGACACCTCAATTTACCGTCGCATCAAAACGCATAATTTAATTTTCGTTGCATGATTTTGTAATTTTTTTATGATAGCGCATAATTTCGTACCTTTTGCAAAATATATGTGCAAAAGTGCCTAAAATGTTGAAGAATTTTGTGAGGATTGATAACTATTCTTGTTAGTTACTAAACAGACTATGTGAAACTGTGACATTTAAATTAATACTTTTCGCAATATAAAAGATTTTAACGAAAATTGTTCAAGAAAGTGTCAATAAAAGAGAAAAAAATTCACTGGCAACGGATCCTGATTTATAATAAAATAAATCTAAGTAGAAGCAAGCTGTGATGCAGCCTTATTGTGCATCCGTAACCATTGCACAGAATCTACGCCTTTTGATTTTCGGCGTGCGTGCCGCGTGCGTGCCATATGCGACCACCTGCTTCCAAGTTGACAATATCGATTTTAGATGTTATCCTTTTGAAAAAATAGATACTCATAACTCTTTAGCAAATGAGAGTATAAATAATTAAATTGTATGACGGAATTCAAAGTACTTTTTGAAAATTTTCAAATTTTTCCAGTCTTTCTATTATACGCAGAAGCAAAAAGATAAACTCCAAATTAAAACAATTGTACAAGTCCATATATCTAAATTTTGCACCGTTTAACAATGCCATAATTTCATTACCACGTCAAAGAATGCGCATATAAATTTTTATTCCTTCATGGCTATACTTGTATTTCTAAAGTACGCAGCTTTAGTTTCTTGACGGCATTTTAGCTCTAAAAATAATTTGCTCTATGACAAATGACTGTTGCAAAAAGATAAAATTTCTTTTAATAAAAGCTCTGTTACCTTGCAAATTATTAGCTTTAGGGAATAAATTTACATTACGAAAATGTGTATTTCATAAAACAGGTTATAGGTTATTAACAAACATATTTTTCCCACTTATTTTATACGTTATTTGATTTTTCATAATAAATAATCGCCTGAGCTAAAAAATACCGAGACAACTTTTTTAACTCATAAGCTCAGCTAACAGAAGAGGATACAAAATTCAAAACTTTCAAATCCTAAATGTTGAATGTTACATTAATAAAAAAGAATTTCGAGAACTGATGATTTGCTAGAAACATGCCTAAAATTTTTAGATTCAGGAGATCATTTTACATAAGAATCATAAAATAACCTGACTGAGCCTCGTTGATCTAATGGAACTGGGGCTAGAGTCTGCACTATGTGCATTAGCGACACATACGTTCGGGTTAATTTGAAATAGCCGCTGAAAACACAGAGACCCTAACGTGATTAACTAGATTAATTAAAATTTTTATATCATATTAGAGTTCCTTGTGCAAACAATTGTTCTCGATTTTCTCAGTTTAAAATAAATTTTTTGCATGCGTTTTTATGTTTACTCGTTCTGATTAAAATTCAATTATGACTATCAAAATGCATCTAATTCTATTTCTTCTTACAGAATTAGTTTCACAAAGTTTGACGGAATTATTTCCTCAATTCAACGGTATGGAATTACCTCCTCTCAGGACATTTAAGTATCAACGTAATTCACAGTCAATTAATTTACGAAGAGTGGTCAACAACGAGATGACTGAATTCGATACAAATTCAACTTTAGTGGCAAGAAGCAATGTCATCATTGGATGGATGCAAAAAGATTTCATTAAACCTATATCTAATTTGTTTGGCGAAACGAATTATGTATTTGACACAGGTAACAACAGGTTTGTAAGCCTAAACTATAGAGACCTCAGGCGACTGGGTGTGAACCGTCGTTTCTCATACGTTCTTAGGACTGATGATGCTATTGCGCATCAAAGAGGAAACATTCAAGCAAACCGCCAAGCACACTATGAAGCACGCCAGCAAGCACTCCTTCAAGCAACCTTTCAATCACACATTCATTTAAGCCGTCAAACAAACCGTAACGCAAGCCATCAAGTGAACCATGAAGAAAACGCTCAAGCAATCCATCAAGCATTCCATGAAGCTTACCAGCAACAATACGATGAAGCATACAATTTTTATGCAAGAAGACTCGGACGCAATTAATTCAATTAAAAAAAAATGTTTAACTAAAATGCAATATTTTTTCTGATCCGATGGCGAATCAAGACGCTACATTAAATTAAAATTGCTATAAAAACTCAGTGTATTGTTGCTAGTAGTTAACTGTTAATTACATCCTTAAAACATTGAATTCCGACTGTAGATGAAAAATAATATTTTGTCTTTGGAAAAATATACTATCTTTTTAAATTAAGAAATAAATATATGGGTTTGATGAATCAAAGAGCATATTTTTCATCTATCAAAGATATAATACTATAGGATGGACAATTGGAAATTTGAAGAAAAGAAGTTATGGTTTTGAATCTAAAGTATGTTTAAACTAAATTTAAAATTGGTCTATGTCTTCTGTTTGGCTTATGAATTTAAATACTCAAAAGTTTTAAAATGTCAACAAATTTTCCTACAGATTTTTATGTATTTAAAAATTATAACTTACCTAGATCTTATTTATGTGAACCCTCGTCTTACCTCAGCTAGTTTAGACTTAATTATAGTAATAAGAAAATTGAAGGTAGCCTAAACTCGACTGAGTATAATTATTTACTCGTGGAACAAAATAAGTTCTTTCCAAAATCAAAAACAAAACACCTAGGGGAAGCTGATAAAAACCATGTGGGAGTATCTCTGATGTACTCGTAGCGGGAGGTAGGGACTTAGTTAAACCTATGTACGATGCTTATATCAGGAGTTTAAAACAATTGGTAACACCACGAAGAGCTGAATTGTTGTGAGCTGCTAGTAAGAGGTTGAGACGCCAAATGACAAATCGATCGAATGTAACAACCAGCAAAGAGAAGATAAAGTTACTGCTAAGAGGTCTTACAGGCTTTCATAGCCAAGCCCTTCAAAGTCACCTGAAAGTGGCTATGATCGCATAGAAGTTCCTAATAACTGAACTCGCTAACGACCAGGTCAAAGTAATTGAATCGGCATTAAAGAAGAAAGCCGACGGTGTGCAAACTAGAGTCATCCCAAGATTTGCACACCTTTGCTTCAAAAATTATGCTTTCATTGACATCTGTTCAGATGAAGTGTCCCGCACTTGACTTATGAGGATAGAAGTCCAAGATCAGACCTGTTACACACGAAGGCAGAGAATAAAAAGCTAGCGCAGCACTTTATGTCATAGGTGATGTTGAATTTATTGCATTACCAAGGTTTTTTTCTAGAGATTTTGGTTGCAATAAATATTAAGCACAACTCAGGACGCAGGGGCCAACCTGATTTGCTTAGCGTACCTACCTTTTGACTCCCAAGACCTACCAGCACCTGAGGAGTGGATAAATCTGCTAGACTGCTGCTGTGTTAAGGGATGCTAATTACTCATAGAATGTGATGCTAACGCACATCATTTGACTTAGGACTTGAGCATCTGGATGACACAAGGTAATTGATTTGACCTTATGTTCAATAAGTATTGGTGAAGTTCAAGTATTAGAAAATTGCTCATTCCCTGAACTGGAAGCATATATTTTGCCTTTAGACGGAATAGCTAAAACGACTAATTAAATCTAAAAGCAACTTATACGGGTACACTTTCCGAGCTCGTAGTTGGATTAGAAGGATAAGGGGGCGGCCCATGAGTCATAACACTCAGGAGGACCAACTGTTAGAGCTAGAATCGAAGATTGAAAGGTAGCTAGTCCTATTATCGCTCACTAAAAATTAGATGGGTATTAAACAGTTCAAACCATTTAAAGCCGCAGGAAATAATAAAATATTCCCCTCATTAATTCAAGAAGAATTTTAGTCCCTGGTGGGTCCATTATGCGGCATCTTTTGGGCGTATTCAGCAATGGGATATACCCCGGTGGCATGAAGGAAGGTTAGGGCAATCTTTGTTGCAAAGCCGCGTAAGGATAACTATCATAAAGCAAATCCTTTAGATTGATCAGCTTAACTTCGTTCATCCTGGAAATATTACATAAAACTTTTACATGCAAGCGGCAGTCCTGAAGGAAAAACTTTTCCATAAAATCAATTTGCCTCTTAATAAGGCAGATATATTGTAGATGCTTACCATGTGGATACCTTCTGCTTAAAAGTAGGATAGTGCGAAAATGTGAAGTATCAATTTGAGCGTTTCTAGACATATATTGGACATTTAATAACACTCCATTGAATCTATACACGAATCTGCTCAAACACACGCAGTTAGTTACGCCGTTAACAGGTGGATGCACTCCATGTTAAAAAGCAGAACACTAAAAACTTCACCACATGGTATTGGTGTAAAGGCCAAAGTTTTAAGAGGATTCCAATAGGGAGGAGTTGTTTCATTCACCCAATTGGTGCTCGTCATGGATGACCTGTCATATGTTTCAAACGAATATCGTTTTTACACTTAGGACTATGTAGATGACCTGGTGATCCTTGTGACCTAAGAAATCTTACATTCTATGTTGATTTAATGCTTAAAGAAAATCTAATATGGCCTTTTAGGCCTGATGAGGAGCAATAGGAAAAACCTGGTGCATAATAGCATACGCATTAATGATATGTTTGACAAGGACTGAACTAAAGAGTACTGACAAACAACTGGAAAGCCTCTAAAGGTTTTTCAGCTTGGCGATCACTAGTGCTATGTAAACCACACAAACAGCAGCTTCTTAGGTCATTCTCGACATCCCGTTAGTGCACTTTTTCGAAAGAAAGATTGCGGCAGCGTAAGTCTGCAGACTCCTTAAAAAGGGCAACCTTAGTGATGTTAAAGTGATAGATCTACATTATATCAGTAAGCGCATGCTATGCGCGATACTATTCTTGCTATGCAAACTGATTTTAATTTAAGAACAATATTCTTCATAAAACCCTTCAAGGTTATATTTCTAAGAAGAAAAGAATGGCATGATGAAGTGAGAAGAAAAGAGTTATTTACAACAGGAGTTCTCGTTTGGTACACATATGGTTCCAAAAACTCCTTAGAAACATTTGTTGTGACATTCAAACAGCACTTGCGAGGGATGAAGACAGCCGTGGAAATTCTGAGTTGATTGTACGAGGGAGACAAAAATGTGTTAAGCACGCCTCAAAGGGTGAAGCTTGTTAGTAACAGTCAGCCTGGGTCAGGCATTGTCTGGAAGCCGGTACCCTTTCGGCGGGAAGTAGTATGCCGAGCGGACGGTTCTTGGCCTCGCGCGATTGAAAAAAAAGGTTAATATTTTCAATCTCATTTCATCTTTAAAGATTTATTTTCTTCTTAATTATCTCTAAAAATCCCTTTTAACTTATTCGTTTACGAATCCAGACATACAACATAAGTAATATTTTTTAACAATACTTTTAGGTAAAATAGCCGCGAGAATTCGAAACAAACTTTGAATTGTTAAAAATAATCTATTTGAAATTTCGTTTAATCAAAACATTTTGTTAGTGTAGTTTCGAAATATACTTGGTATCTAGTGAAAATTTGTATTGAAACAAGCACATTTTTAATATTATGAATATTTATTAAAATTTGACAAATTTTTCTTCCACCCTATTATTCTGCGAATCCGGGCATACAACATAGGTTATAATTGTAAACAACACTTTCAGATAAAATAACCTCGAAAAGTCCGAATAAAGTTTGAAATGTTAAAAATGCTTTATCTGAATGACCGTCTAATCGAAACATTTCATTGGGATAGTTATGATTTAGATATTCCCCCCTATCGGAGTCTTTTTCGAACTGATTTTTTCAAAGCGGAAAAACGTGTGACTTAACTACCCTGAAGTGTAATTTTCTTAAAAAAAATAATACAATATAATATATCATATTACAAAATAATAATTTCATTATTTCTAGTGTCCTCGAAGATAAGCTTAGGATAAGAACAATATAAAAGAAGTACTTATTTTCAACTGCTCTGTCGTCAGCTGCAACAATTGCAGAATAATGTACAAATATATATTACATTTCTTAAAACTATGCCAATTTATAATTGCTGCCACAATTAGTATTTTATATATCAGTTTAACGCGAATTCGGAGACATGATTTAATTTCCAATATTTTTTATATTGGATAAATATTTTGAAGGACAGTTTTTTTAGTTCCATTCATCTATTTAATAAGGAAAGTTTGAAATCTTACTTTTTTATAAAGTTAAAATAAACTTTGCACTGAAAAACGCAAAATACGACCCAACAGCAAAATTTGTCGATAGAGATAAATGGACAGCTTATATTATTTTTATCATGTGTAGCTTTTTGAAATATTACATCGAGGGATGAACTATTTTCTAAATCTGTCATGCAATATAGATCTTCCAACAAAAGAAAGTAAAGCATCTCTTAGTCTCAAATATCTTTTAAATTTATTAAAATCTTTAAAAATTCTTCAATGGAATTAAAATCCTCTGGCATATTTGGAAAGCTGTACAATTTTTTGTAATCTCTTACAATCTGTATGCATTTCTCATTATCTTATGTGACCTTTAGTTTCTTTATAAATACAATGAATACCTCAAATATTGTAAAATTCTTTGAAATATTCGAAATTCTAGCCAAATCAATGTAAATTCAGTACAGAGTTTTTATTTTCTTGAAATTTTCTATAAGTAGTCATTTCTGTTCGGACAGCATATACAGTTTGCTCGTCCATTTAATCGTAAAAAACAGCTAAGTTTTCTATGCGGTCAGTTAAGATTCTGGTTTGCACAGTAATCTGTACGGTCTCAGACAGCGATTAGGGAACCGTGAGAATTACTGTGCCGACAGCGATCATTGTGGTGTAGAATCGTGGTGATCGTTGTTACGACAGATCACTAGTAAAAGAACTAGGTAAGAACTAGTAAAAGAACTAAAAGATCACTAGGTAAAGAATCGTAAATGAAATGGTTTAAATTATCTCACGTGTTATCATAAATTTTAAAACTTTTATGCTACCTAATCAACTTTTTATGAAAACTTTTCCAAATGATGTGCAGTTAACCTTGCACTTAGCAGAAACAGTCACTAGTTGGCTTCAGAATCCGCTTACTATCAACGACATCACAGTATTTTAACTAAAAAAAGTTTATCGACATATCTAGAAAATCTTTTGTGATGGTAATATAAAACAATGCGACATTTTATACATACTTTCTTGTCAAATATTGCTTCGTCCGGTGATTCGTAACCATCAGCAGATGACGGGGACTTTATTTTTACGATGGAATCGTCGCAAATGAAGCCAATTGTTGACAGGAACCTTGTAGTCGTTATTGAAGGAATTTAATATTATAAATAAAGAAATGAAAAAATTAAACATATTTTGTATAATACATACCTGGACTTGCTGCGAAGAATAGATGTTCACTATCCACGACCAGCCCAGAGTCCCTGACGACGATTTCATGCTTCTCACCTAACAGCTTCTTTGCAACTTCCTTTATCTTAATGCCGTGCTTTATTGCTTTCCTTCAAACACTGGAATATAATATTCCGTACACCGAATTCACTCATGAAGTGAAAGTTTTAAGCTTACAAATGCTGATTAATTTAGACGCTGTCAGCCGTTTCTTCCTATTTGTCTTCCTCAGTTAGGTGCCACATTGTCCAGTTGTGTCTTCCTATATTTTTTCCAGTTCACTGTTGAACTTCTTGGACTCATGCAGGATTCATGTCATCTAGTTCTACCAATTTATAATCCCAGTCTAGGCCTGCACTGCTTATATTCTTCTCAGTCTTCTTACTCCTGTCTTCAATTTTCTTCTTTTTCTATGCTTCTCTGTAGCGCGTTTTTTACGTTCTTTAAAAATCGGTGTGATGTGGCCATAAGTATGATTCTTGAGCATTGCCTTATGCAAAGATGTGAAAAACTCGCTGGTTTTGGCAAACACCACAGCACCTTTACACCTGGTTGCAGATGCCCCTCTCAAAGAAAAATTTACGCTTTTACCACCTACAAATTTATTTACAATGCTGTTAAATTGTTCAGAAACATTGTTATCGACATCATGCATGAGGCTTGTCGTATGGGTCATGAGACGTCGATTGACTGCCATAATGTAGTCGTACATAGTGGATTTTTGAAGATCTAGTATCAAATTAACTTCAGCCTCCTTTGCTCCAGAGCAGAAGTAGAAATCACCACGACTGTACAGCCCAAATATATTATAGACACTCTTGTGCATATCCTTTTGTAAATTTGATAACTTATCAGCCGTTGAATTATAATTACAATTGTTCACAGAAAACTTAATAATTTGCACCACAGCTCACTTTACCTACCACATTGGACAGTGAATTATATTTCGTACGATAGCATCGTTTACACCACTGTCATCGGCAACTTCTGTTATCGGGTCCATATCATGTCACATGCGGCAAGTCTATCTAAGTCAAGTCACACATGCGGCATGTCACATCTGCGGTATGCCACATCTGCGGCTTGCCACACCTGCGGCATGTAACATCTACGGCATGTCAACTCTGCGGCATGTCACTTCTGAGGTATGTCACATCTGCGTCATGTTACAACTGCAGAATCTCCACCTAGCGGCTTGTCTTCTGCGCGGCATTTTTCATAGTAGAATTGACATTTTTTTTGCGGCATCTCTTACCAGTGGGAAGGATTTCGAACAGTTTTATTTTTGTAGCTGGTCACAGGGGTGCTTTCCGCCCACTTTGGGACATTAGAAACGGGTAGGGGTTTGACCAACATTATTTCTATGTATAGTCATAGGGGTGCCTTCTCGCCCCACGATACTATGGAAAAGGGTAGGGAGTTTGTTCACTATTATTTCCATAGCCAGTTACAACGGTACCCATTGATAAGACATGCCACAGATGTTACATGCTACAGTTCTGACATGCCGCAGGTCATTTCCGGTAGGTTTTATTGGACTTTCTAAGATCATCCAAACTAGCCATAAATTTGGATATCTGATTGTAGCCGATACCGTTAAAGATTGCACTAGCAATGGCTGCATCGTTGATGTGTATATGAGAGCTACTTCTCACAACCAGATTCAGATAAAAATACAGTTTCTTTGTTGCACATATAAATTCAAATTTCTATTGGCTCTCATGAACAATTCTTTTCTAACCTACCAATTTCATATTTATGAATGTGCATCCCAACCCTCTTGGATGCCGTTCTTCTTCAATTTTGTTTAACACGTGTGTCATATAATACACCGTCTGCCTTCAAATTCTTATGTTCTAGTTGCGGAAAAGAGCAACCGGACATTGCACAGTAGGGCGAAATGAAAAAATGATGTTCAAAATAACCTGTAGGTCACAATTCTTCATTGATTTTCAATTTTTTTGTTTAAAAAAAGGTAGCAATAAATTCTTAAGAAATCTGTGTGGGCCGATTTTTAATTTTTTGTTTTTTTAAATTTTTTTAGAGCTGCAAATAGCGAAAAAATTGTTGATTTAAAAATTTTTTTTTAATTTTCTGGGAAAATTTTTCTCAGCGGCATCAGCCCTCAGGTTTAATGCAAAAGGGTCGGTTGAAGAAAAAAAATTTGTTTATGTGTCAAGTTATTTTTTATAAACAAATATTTGCAACAAATAGCCAGTATGATGAATTATGTTTTTGTGAAGTATATTTATGCATCAAAATCGCTCGTTTAGAGCAATGAGGTGAAATGTGATCATAAAAATGTGGTATTCGATATAATTTGTTAAATTTATTAACAATCACTATAAACAAATGCATGATTTCAACAGTTTTAGGCAGAAATGAACCGAGTTTTCTTCAGATTGTCTTCGAATCTCATTGCCTGTGATGCACATTGATGTTATTTTGTCATCTGATATAATTTGTTAAATTTATTAACAATTATAATAATCAAATGCATGATTTGAAAAGTTTTCGGCAGAAAAGAACCGAATTTTCTTCCGATTGTCTTTGAATCTCATTGCCAGTGATGCTTATTAATATTTTTCAACTCAAAATATCATTCAATATTTTTATAAACGAATCATTCAAACAAAATTTCCATTATGGAAATTTCATGATTCCAGTCCTTATTTCAAGAACGATTCATTCTACAATCAAGAGCTCGAGAGCTTCAGGATGAAAATCACTATCTATATATCTCCAGCTTCCTCTCAGATATGACAAGTATGCATCAGATGAGATGAGTAATTTATGCACTAGATCAGTATCAGTAGCTAACCGACTGCACTTACGAGTATTGAACGCGTGGAATCGTTTAAAATCTTTATTACGGGCTTCTTAAGCTTCTTCAGATAAGAGGCCAATGGGAATACTGAACGATTTGATTATGTTTACTCCATGCAAAAGAATTTTGTGAACAGATGATGGCATATAAAACCATTTATACAGTTATACATTCATTCGTGCAGTTTCGAGAACACAGTGTTCAAATTTCTCTGAATCGATTTTTCGACCAGAAGAAAGAATCTGCAGAATTATGCTGAATCTCTTGATCAAGCGAACATCAGCACCTGTGATCTTTGCTGTCGATTCAGGATCTTAAAAAAATCTCCGAGCAGTATTCCCATCATTTGATGTTTCTCCTCCATGCTTTGGTTTGTCGATAATCAAACTCATCTCTTTCCCAAATTCTTGCTGGATCCTCAATTTCGTGGTCTTCACTTACGTTGTTTGCTCATTGGTGCTTGCTTGCCATTTGCAAAAAAGTAAGCGATAAGCAACATTTTGGATAAGAACCATGAAACGTATTTTAGCGTGTAGTGGTAAAAGTCCAAGCTCATAATCTTTCTCAAGAACATCTTTTTTCAACACTCGATTCAGATCATTCATTTCTATAGGTTTCGCCTTGCACAAATAGCATGTTGCTGCACTTGGTGTTGTTGTGAGATTTTTGGCTACTTTACCATCCAGCATAGTCAATAGCATCTTATGATCATCCTTGCACCTGAATTTTCGAAATGCGATTTTGGTCGGCGAAAGTTCTTTTATTTCCTCTTTTATACGGCCGATCTCA
>JAUELO010443707.1:0-13946 GCA_032357855.1 Amphibolips quercusostensackenii | reverse complement strand
AAAATTCTAAAATCGGTGCATAATTGCGTTCTAAATGTCATTTTGAACCTCGTTTTCCGATTTCACCCCACTGTGCGACGTGGCGCTGTACACCGCATCGACCTATGCGACGTGGCGCTGTCTGCCTACCATATGCTACGTGGAGCAATATGAAATGAAGGTCGACTAATGAGTAATTTTTGATTAACAAGTCCTTTGTTTCTTATTATTTAATAATTGAATAAGTCGAGTTCTACTTGTAATGAGTCGGTTTTCACTAATTAATAGATTTTAAAAAGGGTTTTCTTTGGAAAAAAACAATATTTATTTGAATTTAATCAATCTTAAAGTGCAAAATAAAAATTGCAGTTTTATTAATATTAACAAACTGATTCATAATGCATTTTGAATAATAGATGTTATTATAATTACCAGCGGGTTCAGTAAAAAACATCATAGCAAGCCACAGGAAAAAAATCCAGCTCCACATTTTTTTGGAATAACGAAAGCCCAGTTATCAAGAATTTTGATCAGAGTTTAAAATATTAATATACTTTGAAATGCTTCAGTGCCTCTTACACTAGTCGGTGTATCATAAGGCTTTATAAATTATTTGTTTTTTATTACTTTGTTTTTTCCTTATTGCAATCGTACAAATTTCTTAAAGTTAATGCCATTGTCGTGTTCAGTTTAGAGGTCAAAAAAATTAATTTTAATGATATGAAAAGATAAATAATTTTTTTCAAATCATAATTATATTAGATCGCGTTGTTTAAAAATAATGAAAACTAGTGTATAATTTTTCAAACCGGCCAATTCACATGCATAAAAATATAAGAATAATAGTAGTCCTTCATGAAGAAAATAACAAATATTTTTTTAAAATAAAATTTTGAATCATTTTTAACGCTAATTTCAAATATATGTTTTTTAGACAATTTATTTTGTCTTTTGCTTATTTTAGAAAAATCAAAGAGATTTTAAGGCTCTTTTCGTGGACTGTACCAATTATTTTATAGATTTTCAAGAAGAGACTTTAATATTGTGAATAATGTTTTAAGAAAATTTATTTAATCTTCGCTGATGTAGAATATTATAGCATCAATTTTGTTGTAGTATTCTATTCACACATTATAAAAATTATTAGTTAAAAATTTCGATCTCATTTCAGTTTTAAAACTGAAATGAGTTATGGACATACATCACATTTTTCGGGGGTTTGACCAATTACTCTTGAAGTGTACACCACATTTTAAAAGGCTACTAAATATTTCTAAAGATTTCCAAATATGTCAGACATTATTAGGTATTGCAAATATTTTAAAATATATTAAATATATTTAGAGATTTCGCGATTTGAAAAAGGCATGCACAACAGATCTCAATAAAAATTTCACAAACATTCTAAAACTTCAAAGATTTAAAAAATATTTCATAGATTTAAAGCGATATCCAGAGGTTTTTAAATATTTTAAAATATTTTTGAAATTTTTTTTAGAGATTTCTAATAATCAAATAATTTTAAAGAATAAAAAATATTTTACAAATATTTCAAAATATTTTGCAAAGATTTCAAAGATTTCAAGGTTTAAAAGTTTTAAGAAAACCGTGCACCCTATATGTAAAAGTTTTCAAAAAAATTTGCGGAAGATTCTGAACATTTCATGAAGATTTTAAGAATTTTAAAGGTTCAAAAAAAGCGTGTACATCAGATTTCGAAGATTTCACAAAGGTTTTAAACATTGTACAAAGATTTTAAAATCTTTAAAAGGTTTTAAAGATTTTTTAGGAGATACCAACGAATTTTTCAAAAGTTTTAAAGATTTCATAAAAAATTCATAAATATTTCAACAGAGTACAAAAATTTCAAATGATTTCAACAAGAGTACAGTTCAACAGATTTCAAAGATTTTAAGCAATTTTAAATTTTTTCATAAAATTCCATTAGATATTTCAAAGATTTTTAATATTTCAGGAATTTCTAACAATTGTAAAAGATTTGAAAAAGACTTCACAAATATTTTAAATATTCTAGTGATTTTGAACGATTGTAAAAGATTCTGTGAAGGTTACAGTACACCAGGTTCTAAAGATTTAAATAGGTTTGAAAGGTTTTGAATAATTTAAAAATTTGTAAAAAAATTTTGACAGATTTAAGAAACATTTAAAATATTCAAGTAATTTCAAATAATTGCAAAAAAATTCTGAAATATTTCACAAATATTTTGAAAAATTTATAGGGATTTTAAAAGCTTACCAAAATGTCAAAGAGTTCACAAAGGGTACTGTACACTAGTTTGAAATATCTAAATACACTAAAAAGATTTTTAATGATTTCAAACGTTTTAACAAATTTAAGACAACTGCAAAAGATTTTTATGATTTCAAATAAGCATAAAAAACTCACAAAGATTCTATACATTTCAAGGCTTTTAAGGGCTTAAAAGATTTGAACAAGGATACAGTACAACAGATTTCAAAGATTTCAAAACATTTTTAATATTTTTAACAATATTAAATTTTTTTAAAAGATATAAAAAGAGTTTACAAGGCTTTCAAATATTTTAGTGTTTTTAAACGATTACAAAGGATTTCAGAAGGATTCCGAAATATTGCAAAGATTGCAAACGGTTTTAAAATGTGTAAACCAAATTTAGAAGATATTACAAGATTTTTATAATTTTAAACGAATAAAAAAGTTACATAAACAAAGATTGGCCGCATAGGGCGTGGGTCGGACTGAAAGCACCTAGTTGTATTGGGCAAGAAAAGCTTCTAGCCTGCCCATTGATTTTGGGCCTACTCGCCGGCTGGTGGGTGGGTTGAGGTGCATTCGCTATGCACCCTGTTGCTGCATGAGATAGCGCCACGCCTAGAGACCGTCCATAAGCGGTCGGTAAAGAGGGCGAGGATTGATGGCCGTCGAGTGCGTCTTTGAGTTTAAATTTTTGTTTGTTGCGGGAGAAGAAAGGTTAGGAGCTAGGAGAGGTTAAGTCGTAAGAAAGGTGGCCTGTAGGCTGAGACGGGTAGGCCCAAAGCGGAACCACAAAGCCGAAAATGGGTGAGCAGCCGCTTGCTGATGACCTTTTTTTTCCTTTTTCTTCACAGTGGTCGAACCCTGAAAATATGAAAAGAGCTTAGAAACGCAAGTGCCTACGCAAACTCGTAAAAGCGACACCAGTAAGGACGTCAGAAACCTCTCCGATGTCTTGTAGGCTGCAAAGAAAAGGACATCGTAGTCAGGACTCTCTTTCGTGATATCGCTGCTCAGTGGTGACAGCGTGGTTAGCGGCAAACTCCGTCTGGTCGGCGGCGCCTGTGGTGACGGTAGCGACTGCTGTAGGGCCGGCGTTAACCGTAGCTGCCCTCCTTTAGTCTTTCAGGTCAATCCCGAAAACGCTGGGACCTGCAGCCCGAAAAGCTCGCGTGGCGAAGGCATGGGCGAAAAAAGAGGCGCCCGTGGACCCCAGCAATAAAGTGGTGGGACGGTGCGATCGACCACTACAGGGGCAACCTTGGTGGTCGAAACGGCAGCGTACCGTCTGATGATGTTTACGGCGGGGAACGTATAGCAAGGTTCCCTGCAGAAACCGGGGAGTCTCAAGATGAGTAGCTCACGGCTAGTGTCGGGCCGCCTGCCTTACTCTTACCGTCGCGCCCTTGCTTTATGCTAAAAAGTCACTACTCTTCTTTCTCTATCAGGGCTGGTGTGGCCGGGTCGTTCTCTTGTCGCCTGGTGTTGGCGGCAGCGGCCGCTTAGTATCTCGCGGCAGTAGCCTGCATAACTTGCTCTCTACTCTTGCTGGCGGCAGAAAACAAACTTCAGTTTGCGGCACCTTTCCGCGTCTCGGGCCTGCTGGCAGCGCGCAGCGACAGTGAACCAAGCGGCCCACCAGTCTTTCGCGATATATTGTGTATCTCGCGACCTGCCTGGCCTGCTTAACTGAAAAGGAGCGTTGGCGGGTTCCAGTAGCCAGTGCGCTTCTCCTGGGTGTAGCGGTGGCCTAAAAAGCCCACAAGGCTACTTACCCCTAAAGAGAGTCAGCGGCGACTCTGAAGCTTGCGGTTCTGCTTCTCTATGATCTGGTTCGAAACGCCCCGCGTTCCTCGCTTCCTGAGTCCGAGCGGCCCGCTGCGCTCGGCGGCGATGCGTGCGTCGTTTTTAATCGTGTCAACCACACCCTCTCTCATGAAAAGTGCTTCGGTGGATCGACGCGCACACCCGACCGAAAAGCGGCGCAAGCTTGTCAGGTCCGGGACCTGTCACTTTTTAGCACTTCTAAAAACGTCTCTCGAGGTGAAAGCTACGCTTAGTCAGCGTTCGCCAAAAAGCGGTGCGGATAGGAGGATGAATAAGAGAACTTGCGACCAAGCTGTTGATCACGATGACGATCCTCGATGACAAAATGTTAAGAGCGATAAGCCTCCTGACTTGGAGCAGCTCCGGTACACCCTTGGTGTGCTGCGGGCTAGAAAGATTTCCTTAGAGTCGTCAAAAATAAGAAAGCACGAAAGCAAAGAACAAGAAGAACAACTTACGAACTAAACAAAAAACAGTAGAACTCTAGGTACTAACAAATAAACAAAGAAAATGGACTCGACAATTGCGTGCAGTATGCAATTAATTTTATGTTGAGCGGTGAGCCGAGGACAGAGCGGTGCAACGGTGCCTCCGGGAAATTCGAATATGAACTAATCTTACTCACTACGAGTCTGCTCTTAAAGACCGGGCACAAAGAGCACTGACGGTAGTAGGGAGCGGCAGCGGGGACGCTGATTGTTTTCGAGGCCGGCAACAAAGTCGCAGCCAGCAGCGGGGTAAGCGCTGCCTCGACCGAACCACCTCCGGCCTCCGCGCGTCGAAACCGAAATCGGCTAAAATAAAAGATCTTTAATTAAATATTAGAAATAGAAAGAGTTTACTAAAATAAACGAAAATGTAGTATTGAGCTACTTTCTATCTTAGCTTTTATATTCCAAAGAAATTCCAAAGCTAGGTCAATTAGATCGATCAATGGTATTTTAATTATTCATAACTAACAAAATTATTGACGAATTAATATCCAGATGTAAGCAATAGCCACTGCTTGATCTAATTCATCCAAAACTTAAACATTTCAACATATTTACGAACCAAATGAGTTATTTAGCGCCTAAAATAATTCTAGTTTATAAAACTATATTTACATGATTTTTATTCGATGCGCGTGTACAAATGAGTTCATGGGTACACGAACATCGATAGATATCCTAATTATTTATTTAAATCTTTCCAAAGGTGCGCCTGAAAGAGAAAGTTAGGATGGAGTTAAAAAGAAAATATTGAAGCTAAATAGAACTGAGCGCGCATGGAAAAAAAGAGAGAGAAGTAAACGTACGTGACTCCGAACTACCGCAATGTTGTCGAAAAGCGAAAACACGACTGTAGTACGTCATGGCAGGCTGCGTAGGGTCGTGACCAGAAATAATTATTTGTTTTTCACCAGTTAATAGCCATGGGGCAGAAGGCCCAACAATAGGACGTTTCATCCTAGGATGAGCAAACTCGCCGCTTCAAACCTTCAGAATTCCTCAATGTGTCACGTTCGGCCTTCATTTGAATTGGCTTACCAGAACTTAAGTGAGAGCTTGCGTTGACATTTACACCGGATTTTAAGGATTTTCAAACTATGTATTGGACATACAACATCACTATTCAAGAAAGTCTATATCCTTTAACTGTTGACCGATGTAAATCTTCTTTTTTTCGAATTCGAAAAAAATTATTTTCTGACAAGTATACATTAAAATCTCTATCCAAAGCCAGAATAATTGTTTTCTATATTTTCAGTTTTACTAGTTAAATTATTAATTCAATTGGTGTAAGCTCGACTAAGCCGAGTAGCAAAACAGGTCTGACCTTAACAACGTCGACCACTGCGTACCCGGAGCAGGTGCTGCTAGCGCTCAGTAGTACGAGCCTTTCTGCAGGCAAAGCATGACTGGCTTAGCAGTTAGGACAGCATGACGTCAAAATTACTTTTTTTGGTAAAAAGGAAAATTTTCAAAAATGTAGTATTTTAAAAATTGAAAAAAAAGGAAATAAAAATTATAAGCTAAACACCGTACAATATGTGAAAAGTAAAAAAATGAAGAACTATTTTTTTTTATTTATAGAATTAAAATTAAAATTTATAGAATAGTTTTTGAAAAAATAGTAAGTAATTTAATTATTTCTGTGTTAAATAAGGCTCATTCGAAGTATTTATGATTATTAAAGACTGAGTTAGTGTGTAAAAAAGGCTGATATAATTTGTAGCTGATTCAAGCTTTCATGACTTTACTTTGACTACCAAAAAATCCAGAAAAATAAAATTACAAATTTGAAAGTCACGCCAAATAAGCCTCACAATCTCCTAATTAAAATGAGTACAAGCAATTGAAAAACCGTTACCTGTTTTTTTTCATTATTAAGGGAACAGTGGAGATTTTTGCGACTTTATTAGCTCGATTTTATAAGAAGATTGAAATGCTTATCATGCGATATTCTTAAATTTTAACACTATTATCCTAGATTTTGTCAGCAGTTAAAGCTGAATCACGTATATAAAAAAATTAGAAATGAAACCAATCTTCACTAACTTAGCCTTTGTTTATCTAAAATTCTTTAAATAGAGAAGTTATGACATGTTTTGAATCGCAAATTTTTCATGTACCCTCATAATCCTAGATGGTACAGAACACAATTTATTTGTTAACCAACAGAATAGTTTGTTATTTGCAAAAAGAAATTGCTGTCTGTACCAAACTTTTTAGTTTGGTCAGTAAAACTAAACAAACTTTATTGGTACAATTCATTTTTATTACTTTTCTATTTTTCGCATAAGTAAAATACCTAATTATATCTACAAAATACAAACTTTCCTCCAACAAAATAATGATTGTCGCTGACACAAAAATAAACTTAATTTGACTGTATTGCTCAGAGTTATAAGGAGCACTAAAGATGCGCGTCACTATAAAGGTGCGTGTTGCTATAAAGATGCGCGTGACTATAAATATGCGCGTCGCTGTGAAGATGCGCGTCGCTATAATAATAAGCGTCGTTATGATGATGTGCTGCTTTTTTACTTTGCCACAGACATCCTTCGAGAAGTGAGTGCATATTTTGAATCGATAATTTCTCATGCTGCCTTTCCCTTTGCAATATCAATGCGATTTTGAGGCAAGTGATCAAAAGTTGCATCAAATGGATCTGGATGATGGGGAACATTGTGTGATACGAATTTCCCATCTGTCAAATATATGTATGTATGTACCTCAGTTGAAACTGGAGCAGGAGAATGAGAATTCAAGTTACCAGTTCGGTGGCAATCATCACGTAGTTTTATTTGATATAAATTGACGTGTTATGATCGTATTTGCTAAAGAGCGACGCCAATATTGTTAAACAGATGTCTTAGCTGGATCCATTCTAACCAAAAATTATTTCGCGTATCATGATTTTATCTGAATAATAAGCTCTTCCATCCATTTCTACAAAAAAGTTGTTTGAACGAATCTAATTTGAAATTGCACCTGCACCTAATTCAGTAAAAAATAGACATTTATCACTGGTATAACCTAAGCTTTGAACAATAAAAAAAATCACTGTCCATCCAAAGATATCAAAGTATTTCAAAGACTTCGTAAATTTGAGAAAATTTTGAAAAATTTTTTGTGAACCTTAGGGATTTAAGGATTTAAAAAAGAATTTGAAAAGAGATTAGAGCAATTGAAAAATTATAAAGAATATAGTATGTTTTAAAATGTACTGAAAATTTATTGAGATTGCAAAGGATTTTGTAGGATTAGGTGGCCCCTGGACCAAGAAAGGACAGTTAATTTATTTCCAGTCCAAAAACAATTTTAAAGGTAATTATTTGAAAAAAGCCTTGAATGCTTAAAATTTTGGAATGGTAAATACAAACTCTGAGCATTAGAATTTGAATTGCTCTAATTAACAAAAAATTTATATTTAAATTAAAGCACTAAATTTTTATATTTTTATAACAATTGGAAAATTAATAATTCATAACGACTTTAAATTAAAATGATTTTGCTTTTACTTTAAAACGAGTTCAGGTAATTTTTTTTTTATATTTCCAGCTTATTGTCTAATTTATTCTGATATAATTTGAAGTTGTTAAATTAAAAAGTTTTAATTAAAAAGCCTTTAATCTTAAGGATAAAACTAATTTTTTTAAATGAAAATTTTGAATAAATATTTATTTTTAAGCGGATTTGCTCGATTACTTTTAAAGATATGTGAATATGTTTTTCGAAAATTTAGAAGAGAATGTAAAAATTTTTTATGGAATTCAGATACGTCAAATCAAAATTTGATAATTGTTTTAAAAAAATGTTTGCATGTAGTTTAACTTTCAACAAATATTTAATCAAAAAAGAATGATTTTCTGTGGAAGAAGACCGTTTCACAAACAAAAAATGAAATTTTCTATATTTTAACTAAGAAATATTTTATTTTTTATGAGAAAATTTTGATTTCTTGAAGGAAAAAACATTTTATAAAAATTTATTAAATTCCTTAACCAAAACAGGTAAATTTCAAACCAAGGAATTACATTTTTGACCCTAAACTATCATATAAAGTTGACGAAATTAAAGAAACTCAAATTAAAAAATTCTTGACAGCTTTTAATATTATCGAATTTGAAATATTTCACGTAATAAAATTCACGACAAACAGTTCCCGAATGCCAAAAAACCGGCAAATTTAAATTTCAAAAATTAAAAAATTCGCGAATTTCAAAACTCCAAAATTCAAGAAATGTAAAAATTGTTTCTTAGTAAATATTATTTATTTGTTTAGAATAGAACATTAAAATATTTTTAAGTCAGTTTTTGTTTTGAACGTGCTCTGTAGTTTTTTTAAAAATTATTTCAATTTTGATTACAATCTCGTTCATGTGTTGTCATTTTACATAAAGAAAATATTTTTTTGCAATCATGTTAACTCTAAATTCGAAAAATATTTTTTTTTAATTTCAAAAAATCTTCAAAAATGATCAAATTAATTGAAATAAGAATCGTTTGTCAATTTTAGTGGGAATTTAAAAAAAAATTTAAACTTTTGAAAAACCTTTTTTTATTTTTTTCAAAACCTTCAAAAATCTATATTTTGTTCTTAATTTTTTGAAATCTGTTCAGATTTCAAGTTTATTTTTAAACTTTTCAAAATTTTTAATTATTTTTCAATTTTTCTAAGAATAAACATATATTTTTTTTCAAATTTTCAAATTGAAACTTTTAAAAATCCTGAAAACGCTTTTAAATTTAATTTCTTAATTCGAAAAAATATACATTTTCCTTTAAACTTTTCGGTTTTTTTTCAAATTATAAATTATTTTTTAATTTTTTTTTTAAATCCTTTAAAAACCTTTTAAACTCACTTAAATTTCTCATAACATTTTTCAACAATCTTTCAACACTGAAAAAATGCTTCCAAATCTTCGAGATATTTATTAAAAAATTCCTAGCAAATTTTAAATCATGTTTACAAAATCTTCAAAATATAAAATTTGAAATTAAAATATGAAATATCTATGAAATAATTTTAAATTTTCAAACATTATTTTATTAATCTTTCAACATTTAAAAAAATTTCCTTTATAATTTTTTATATCTAAACAATTTTAAAAGTCTTTTGAAGTAATTTGAAATCTTTTCAAATGTACTGCTGAAATTAATTTTCCAACAAAAACTCTCTTTTGAGTTTCCCAAGAATCTGACAAAAAATGTTCGCTGCCTTGTAATCTTTAAAAATTCAATCGAAAAGTACGAATTTACAAAAAAGTAGGCGAACCGCAGCTAAGAAGATTCATTTTCAACCAGTCGTATTTTTAGATGATGTTGTTAGATGTCGATCAGGTGACAAAATTAAATAGAGGATGTTATTCTTTGTTGGTATACTGGTCCAGTTTGTTTTATATATTGTTAAAACTTCAACTTGGACGTTTTGCCCTTCCACAAAGGGCCAGTTCAGTCAAACTATGTATAGCCGTGTTACATCTTAATGAATTATACCATTATCAGTCATTATAAGCTATTTTTCTGTAAGGATGATGTGTTGGCCCACCAAAATTGTTATTTTATTTGAACATCCTGACAATGCCAAAACAAAAAATTATAATTAATAATAAATTATAATTTTTTGAGCATTCTGATGAAATTAATTTAAAACATAAAATGACTTGAAATCTTTCTCGGAACCAAAAAAAAATCAATTTAAGTTTCTATTTTCAATTCTCTTGAAACCTTTAAAAATTCCTAAGAAATCAGCTGAGTTTTGTGAATAAAATTTGTAAAAATCTTTGTTTTTAAAATTTTTCATAATTGCTTTTAAATTCTCAATTAAAATTAACATTTCTCTATAACTTCCGAATATTTTTATAGCCAATGTTACATATTGATATTGTATTGGTTGAAATCATCTACATTCTTCTCGATGATTTTAATCCTCCTGAAATATTTTGAAATTCTTTAAAAGCTTTGAATTGATTTGTTCAAAATCATAAAATATGGACATTTTGGTTCTGATTTCTTCAAACCTTTTTAAAATTTAAATTATTTTAAACGTTTTTTTTAACTTCTAAATATCTCTTAAACTTACACGAAATCTTTGCAAACTTATTCAATCTAGCACAATTGAAAAAATTTGCTTTGAAATCTTTTACGATCTTTTGTGAAATTTTAGAAAATCAGTTTAGGAAATCAATTTTTTAATTTCAAATTTTTCTAAAAATTTATTTACCAACATAAAGAATCATTTTTAATTTCTCCTGAAACCTTAGAAAAAATATTTATTTATATCAAATGTTTCAATGTTCTTGAGAAGCTTTTTTTTCGAGATCTTCCAACAAATACACTTCTGTTCAATTTTTATGAATCTTCTCAAAATTTTAAATCTTATATAAACAAAAAATATTATCCTTTATCTGTTTAAAATGCTTGAAGAGCTTTATGATTTTTTATTCCTTAAAAATTTACATTTTGTTAAAAATTTCTTCAAATCCTTCTAAGTTTAAGATTGTTAATAAAGTGAATGTCACCATTTTTATAAAAAAAAACAACAAATTAGGCGATAACACTATATCCATAAATGTCTGGTATATAGACTTTTAGGCCTTCTATCTTTTTATGACGATTTATTTATTCTTTAAAAAAATAAAGTAAAAAGAGGTATTACGCATACAAGCTTCATAATTAATTGATGTTATGGCACTAAGTGTTATATATTACCTGCGGCGACGACAGTAAACACGAACGTTACAATCATTTTATTTATTACTTAGGCGTCTATCTCAGTATACAAACTTTAAAAAGCAGAAAAAAATGTAATATTTGACAAAGAGACATGATTAAATCCGTCTCATAATTCCTTCAAAACTTCTGATTTCATTTTAACAGTTAATTTTGAAAATTTTCATTTGATTTAAATTAAAATTTAATTAATGTGGCCAAACGTGCTTTAAATACTTAGGAAACATGGTAAAAACTTAGAAAATGCTGGAGTTAGTCTTTTTGAACAACGAGAAAAAGAGCCAAGTTATTCTAAGTACTACTTGCTTAATTTGTGGTTATATCTTCGATTTTTCCGAAATCACTCTAAACCTTCCTACATACAAAAGGAATAGCTATTTTAAATCAAACTGAAAATTTTTTTAAAATGACTAAATTTATCATTCGTGCTAGATATGGACTCGACTAAGCCGAGTGGCACGCCATGGTCTGACTTGACGGCGCGGTCGTTGACCACTGCAGAGCCGGAGTGTGCCGGAAGCGATCAGTAGTACGAGCCACTATGGTCAGGCAAGGTTCGTTGGGATTACATAACTAGAACGTACAGGATAATTTATGATTCTCTTCTTTAATTATCTTCTTGAACAAATAAAGCAAAAGAGAATGAAAAAGAAATATCGTTGATGGACGGTAATATTTTAAAGAATATAATCGACGAGGACATTTCAATGCCCAGATTGAAAAGTTGCTTTAAATTTAGGTACACAGAATTCTTCCGAATTTTCATTTTTTCATTTGAAACATTTAAAAATATTTACGAAGATTCAAATTTCTCAAGAAATTTTGAAAAATCTACATTTTATTTGAAATGTTTTATTATTTTCAAATTAAAAATTATTTTTGAATATTTTAAAAACTTACAAAAAGCACTGAAACATACATTATTTTTGTCTAAAATTTTAAAATCTTACATAAATTAAAAATTGTTGCTAAAAAATTTTTTACAGACTTTTTTGTAGAGCCTAAAAAATCAATCTAAATATTTAAAAATATTTTAAAATATTCTTCGTAAATTGACTTTTTCTGAAATAAAAAACCACTTAAAATTTTTTCAGGAGTCTTGAAGAATTTATTTTCTAGAACCCTTACCAAGTTATGAAAAAGCTTCTTTAGAAATCTTCAGAAAAAAAATTTTCGTTACAATTTTTAAAACATTCTTGAATTTTAAATGATTTTTAAAATATTTCAAACCCTTCTAAAGCATAATCTAAGCTAATAAAAATAGTTGAAAATTCTTTTTGGTACATGTATGTCTATCGAAAGTATGCTTACAGAAACCTTTTGTCATTTTTGGAAGGAGGGGTTGTAAAATTAAAAAAAAAAACAGAACTTCTGCATTATTTGAAATATTTATTATAATTGCAACTTACAGAAGACCAAAAACTCAAAACAACAAACTAAAAATAGCCACTAAAAGTCATATTCACGCAGTGTCGCAACCAATTTGTTTTTTGACAAGAGTGTTTGCGAAATCTTGTAATAGATTTTTCAAACCTAATATTAACATTTATGCTAAAATTTATTTTAATTGCAAGTAAAAATAATTATTATAAATAAACACCCATTTTGATAACGCATTCCTAATTCAAATTTTTGTATTTTAAATATTTAAATTTTGTGAACATTCGCAATATTTCTGTTAGTTAACAGAAGATTAGTTTGATTTAGGATTTCATTTAGTTTTATTATGACATTTTTAATAATAATTTCATCTTTTTTTTCAGTCAACCATTTGGTTTTATGAATCAATTATTATTCTTCCAACTTGGTAACATACTTATTTTGAAAATATATCTTATCTTAGGACCCCACAAATAACTACTTTTACTAAAAAACAAGAAACCATTTCTTATGATTAAAAAACTTTTTCTTCAGCCAATGCACTTTAATTTTCTTGAAAGAAATATTTTTTGCATTAAAATTACGTTTGACTAAAGCAACTATCTTACTTTTAAACACTTAACTGTTATTTATGTTGAAATGTAATCACGCTTTTTTGCTTGGTTAATATTTTACCAAGTGAAATAAATGATTATTTTAACCATGATTTTTTCCCCCGAGTGACTACAGTAATGAAGTTATTTTCGTCAATTTTATGGTAAATTTTAGAATTATAAATACAGCTTTTTCGTTTTGTTTCACAAAATTATACTGAGGGCCGATTTTACCAAATCTGAAAAAAGAGTTCATTACAGTTTAACTTGACTTAATTGTTAAGACAGAACCTCAAAATCAAAGTTTGCACGTGAGCACTAGTATCATGATCAGAGAGAATGTGGATGATTTTTATAATATTTTTCATCATATCTAAGCTTTTGTTTTAATAATTATGTAGATAAAAAAAACTATGATGCAAAACTGTCTTTGATGAGGCGTTTTTAAACTGTTAACCATTATATTTCTATAACCTCACTTCTCTTACTAACTCTGCTGTGTACATTACATGACTTGGTAAATGTCATTGTCAGCTGGTTGTCAGAATAATCGTGCGCGCGCAAAAAACTTAAACATCCTTTTTGTAGCAGCTAAAGAGAATCGCCGTTACAAGAGAATATCAGATTCACCACTTAGAGGGTACATGATCAGATGATTATAGTTAAAACGTCAATGGTGGAACGAATTACAAT
>JAUELO010443700.1:0-13946 GCA_032357855.1 Amphibolips quercusostensackenii | reverse complement strand
CAGGTGCTCCCCTGTTTTTCCGCCTGTTTTCGGTTCACCATGGGTACTCTCGCGGTGACAGGTTGCTCGTTCCCAGGCGCATAAATCCAGCATGTTTTCGATTAATTAAAACAAAAAAGAACAAGGCCATTTTTGTAAAAAATGACGCTGAAAGGACCTGTATTTTGCTGTTTAGATTATGCGCTCAAAATATTATATCAAACAATTTATTCTTGTAGGAGAAAAGTTGACATTTGCAATGCAAGGGCACCTTAAATTATTTCATAATTGTAACGAAGAATTGAGCGAGCGGTTGGATGCAGTGACAGCCTACTAACATTTTGTTACATTTTTAGAAGTCACTTGTTTTCACTGTTCTTCATGAACTCGTATTATCTAAAAACAAATGAAAAGCAGGTGACTTCTTCTAAAAATACAAGCAGGCTGCTATTGCACCCAACTGCTCAATAATTTTTAGATTAAAACAAATTTATTAAAAAAATTTTTAAAATTCGTTTGCCTTTTTAACACCAGCTGATGCTGTACTTTATTGATTGTGGAGGATGGAAATTTTGAGGAAAATTTTAATTCGGAAGTGGATTGCCAGAAGACGAAAAGTTAAATCATTGTTGCGATTTCCATCAAATTATTTCAGAATTCTTATTAATTTAACAGAAATTAATATGAAAAAATGTATTTTTGACTCTTTGCAAGATTTCGAGTCGAAAGAAGTCCCTATTATAACCTTTAGAGCAGAGCAAGCCCCTCAAAGAAATAAAATCCCCTTGAAGTATAAAATTACCTTGAGTATTATGATACAATTTCTTCTGAGGTGTAAGTTCTAAGACTTGAAAGTTAAACTCTGTGTCATTGTTCTCGATCCAGTTTAAGCGACCACTTTTTTCTCCTCGCATAGCAGGAAAAATGGGAAATGAAAGAAGAGTAGAGGACATTGCGTTATTGTCCGAAGTTTAACTATTCTATTTTTTATTGAAAACCGATCTGTTTTGGTTGAAAATAATTCTTTTTTTTTTTGAGGACTTGAATATTTTGTTGAAAATTTGTCTTTTTGAATGAACTCAATTGTTTTTTTACTTAAAATAAACATCTTTTTAGATTCAAAATTCAACTACTTGATTCAAAGTTTGAACTAATTCGTAGAAAATTAATTTTTTGGTTGGAGACTTAACATTCCAGTTTGAAATTGATATCCTTGGTAGAAAACTTAACTATTTTGCTGAAAAATTCGTTATTTTTGCTTGAAAATTAATTTTTTTAGGTGACACTTTAACTGTTCTATTTTTATTGAAATCAATTTGGCTGAAAACTTAACCGTTTAGTTGAAAATTAATCTTTTTTTTTTTGTGACGATTCAATTATTTTGTTCAAAATTCGTTGTTGAAAATTCGCCTTTTTGGATGAATTCAACATTTATCATTTCAGTTTGAAACTGATCTTCTTGGTTGAAAATGCAACGATTTTGTTGAAAAATTAGTTTTTTTGTTAAAAATCATATTTTTTAAACTGAGAGTTCAACTGTTCCATTTTTTATTGAAAACTGATCTTTCTTAGTTCAAAATTCAACTGTTTGGTTGAAAGATTAATGTGTTACGGTTGACGATTCAACTGCTTTGTTGGAAATTCGTCTTTTTGGATTAATTCAATTGTTTTTTTATTTCAAATGAAAATATTCTTTGTTTAAAAATTCAACTACATGCTTCAAGCTTGAACTGCTTTGTGAAAAATTAATTTCTAGGTTGAAGATTCAACATTCCAGTTAAAAATTGATCTCCTTGGTTGAAAAAACCTCACTATTTTGCTGAAAAATTCGTTATTTTTGCTTAAAAATTAATTTTCTTAAGTGACACTTTAACTATTCTATTTTTATTGAAAAAAAATCTTTTTTGGCTGAAAATTTAACCGTTTGGTTGAAAATTACTCTTGTTTTTGTGACGATTCAACTATTTTGTTGAAAATTCGTCTTTTCTGATAAATTCGATTGTTTTTTTTTTTCTTTAAAATTAAAACTTTTTTTCGTTAAAAATTCAACTACTTGATTCAAGGTTGAACTAATTCGTGAAAAATTCATTTTTTTGTTGAAGATTTAATATTCCAGTTTGAAATTGATATCCTTGGTACAAAACTTAGTTAAAGTGTCACTTAAAAATTAATCTTTTTAAGTGACACTTTAACTATTCTATTTTTATCAAAAAAAAATCTTTTTTGGCTGAAAATGTAACTGTTTAGTTGAAAATTGATCTTTTTTTTTGTGACGATTCAACTTTTTTATTCAAAATTAGTCTTTTCTGATAAACTTAATTGTTTTTTTTTTCTTTAAAATTAAAATCTTTTTTGCTTAAAAATTCAACTACTTGGTTCAAGGTTGAACTAATTCGTAGAAAATTAATTTTCTGGTTGAAGATTTAACATTCCAGTTTGAAATTGATATCCTTGGTAGAAAACCTAACTATTTTGCTGAAAAATTCGTTATTTTTGCTTGAAAATTAATTTTTTAAGTGACACTGGGTTTTATTTAAAATAAAAATGTTTTTTGTTTGAAAAATCAACTATTTGGTTCAAGATTGATATATTTGGTTAAAATATCACTTTTTTGATTGAAGATTCCTCATTTCAGTTGAAAATTGATCTCTTTGGTTGAAAATATAACTATTTTCTTGCAAAAATCGTTTGTTTTTCTTAGTTAAAAATTAATTTTTTGAATTGAAAATTTAACTGCTCCATTTCTAATTAACAATTGATCTTTTTTGGTTAAAAATTAAACTATTTAGTAGAAAATTAATCTATTTTTGTTAACATTCCAACTATTTTCTTGAAAATTCGTCTTGTTTGGTTAAATTTACCAGTTTTTTAATTTAAATTAAAATCTTTTTTGGTAGAAGATTTATCATTTCAGTTAGAAATTGATCACATTGGTTGAAAATTTAACTATTTGTTGAAAAAATCTTCTTTTTTTGTTAAAAATGAATTTTTTACTGCAAATTTAACTGTTCCATTTTTTATTATAAACTAAAAATTTTAGTTGAAAATTTAACTATATGGTTAAAAATTGATATCTTTGTTTAAAAATTTAACTCTTTTGTTGAAAAATCGTCTTTTTGGTAGGAAATTAATCATCATGGTAGGAATTTAATCTATTTTGGTTAAAAATACAACTTTGTTAAAAATTATTCTGTTTTAGATGAGGACTCAACCTTTTTTTGTTGAAAGTTCGTTTTTTTTTGGTTGCAGTATCATCTTCTACATTTTTCATTGAAAATTCATCTTTTTCTGTTGAAAATTTAACTACTTAGTTCGAAAGTTGAACTGCTTTCTCAAAAATTCATTTTATTCATTGAAAATTCATCATTGATGTTAAAACTTCATCCCACCCTTGAAATGTACAGATTTTTCAAGAGCATCCAATACAGAAACTAATACAGAATTATAAATTCGAGAATAAAATAAAATTTAAATAATTTCAAAGTGCGAATTTCAGTACTTTAATCCAAGATGAAATTCCTTTCGACACTTGAAGGCCGCGAGGGATTTGAAAATACAGGACACTCTCACTTTCACATTCGTTTTCGTTTTGTTTTCGTTTTCGTTTTCGTTTTCGTTATCAGCTTCGATCCAGGAACCCTCCCAGGGCAAAAAGTGGGAGACTATCGACCAGTTTGAACTCAAATAACGTCACGAGGTCACGGTTTCGCGATTTACGCTTGCGCGCATTCCTGGAGGGAACAGGAAAAGAGACAAGCAAATTTAGCTTTTGGCAGGACCCAGCAGATAAAATAATCAAAATTGTTCGAGCTCAGCATCTCTTATAATATCTCCCTTGATGATCGAAATTACAATTCTAGAAGCCTCCCTACTTTTACTTCCAATCTTCCAAGATTTCTTAAATCCCCTTTTCAGGTCTCGGACTCACTTTAGCGCTAATGTCACAAATTTGAAAAAATAGTGTCAAAATACTTCAAAAAGCACTATACGATTTTTTTCAAATATTACACTTATGCGTGGTTTCAATTTAGAAGTGTATAGTCCGAAATCAAATAGTGTGCAATGGAAAATTAACTTTATTTTTTAAGCCAATTTCCAGTTTTGTAAGCTCATATTTTTTAAGCATTCAAGATAAACTTCAATGTTTATTCAAAATATTATTCTTTGGTATTCGAATTATTAAAATTCGTATTTATTTATCGCAGGCTCGTTTTTTTCACATAAATGCGAATTGAATTAATAGAACCTGATAAGAGAATCTAATTACTTTTAGTTAAAAGTTCATTCTTTTCCGTTGAAAAGTCTACTATTAAATTTTTGATCAAGAATTCATCTTTTTTGGTTAGAAATTTTATTATCTGGTTCAAAATTAAATTATTTTGTTGAAAATTAAAAAACTTTGTTAACAGTCATATTTCTTGGTTGGAAACTCTACTGTTTGTTAAAAATATGTCTTTGTGGTTTAAAAATTTAACAATTTGATTAATTTTTTTCTTCTTTCTTGATTAAAAAATTCTTCTTCATTGAAAATCCATCTTTTAGCTTTAAAAATTTATCTCTTACTGTAGAAATTCAAAGTTTTTTGGTAAAAAATTCAACTTTTTGATTGAAAATAAATCCGTTTTTGTTACAAATTAACTTTTTGAACGAAAATTCAACTTTTATGTAGAAAATTCTTATTTTTACCTTGAAAATTGAACAATTTGGTGAAAAATTAAATTATTTAGTTGAAAATTTATTTACATTGCTGAAAATCTTTTTTTGTTGTCGAAAATTCGCCATTTTTGGTAGAAAATCAATATTTGGTTTAAAAAACTCAAGCATTTTTTAAATTAGTTCAGTGCAACTTATTTTTATTTTAAATAGAAAACTTTTTTTGTTGAAATATCAATTATTACATTTTTTGTCAGAAATTCAACTTTTTGGATTGAAAATCAAACTTTCTGGTTTAAAGTTAAACTACTTTCTTAAATGTTAATTTTTCTTGTTGAAGATTTATAATTTCAATTCAAAATTCACTTTTTTATGGAAAATTCATAAGCTCTCATTGAAAAATCAACAGTTTTGTTAAAAATTCGTTTTTTGCTGGGGGCGGGAGGTAAATTAATTAATTAAAAGAAAATTGAACTATATTGTTTATATTAAACTGATTGGTTGAAAATAAAATTTTTTTGTTGCAAATAAACTTTTTTATTGAAAACTCACACGCCCCGATTGAAAATTCGACTGTTTTGTTAAAAATTGTTCTTTTTTTGCAAAAATTAATTAAAAGAAAATTTAACTATTGTGTTTAAAATTAAACTGATTGGTTAAAAATTAACTTTTCGTTAAAAATTTGCCTCTGTCTTGAAAATTCAACAATTTGGTCGAAAATTTTACTTTTTTACTAAAAATTCTTGTCTTTAGTCAAGAAAATTTCACAATTTGGTAGAAAATTAAATTATTTGGTTGAAAATTTATTTAAATTGCTAAAAATCTTTTTTTTGTTGTCGAAAATTCGTCATTTTTGGTAGAAAATCAATATTTGGATTAAACAACTCAAGCATTTTTTTAATTAGTTCAGTTCAACTTGTTTTTATTTTAAATGGAAAACTTTTTTTGTTGAAATATCAATTATTACATTTTTTGTTAAAAATTCAACTTTTTAGATTGAAAATTAAACTTTCTGGTTCGAAGTTAAACTACTTTCTTAAATGTTAATTTTTCTTGTTGAAGATTCATAATTTTAATTGAAAAAACACTTTTTTATTAAAAATTCATGAGCTCTGATTGAAAAATCAACAGTTTTGTTAAAAATTCGTTTTTTTTGCTGGGAAGGGGGGGGGGGGGTGAATTAATTAATTAAAAGAAAATTGAACTATATTGTTTATATTAAACTGATTGGTTGAAAATAAAAATTTTTTGTTGCAAATAAACTTTTTTATTGAAAACTCACATGCCCCAATTGAAAATTCGACTGTTTTGTTAAAAATTGTTTTTTTATTGGTAAAAATTAATTAAAAGAAAATTTAACTATTGTGTTTAAAATTAAACTGATTGGTTGAAATTAACTTTTCGTTAAAAATTTGCCTCTATGTCTTATAAATTCAAAAATTTGGTCGAAAATTTTACTTTTTTACTGAAAATTCTTGTCTTTAGTCAGGAAAATTCCACAACTTGGTAAAAAATTTAACTATTTGGTTGCCAATTTATTTTTTGGTTAAAATTCGTCATTTTGGTAAAGAATCAATTGTTTTGGTTGAAAAAGATTAAAGTTTTTTTATGAAAATTAAATTTCGTTACTTAAATCTAACTTTTCAAAAATTGTAAGTTAAAAAATTTTCATGTTACAAAATCCAGAAAATAATTTTTTTTTGTAAAAAAAGATAGACATTTTTTTATGTTAAATTTTGCTAGTTCAATCCACCTTTTTTTATTTTAAGTTTAAATTTTTTTTGTTGCTGAAATATCAACTATTACATTTTTCTTAAGAAAAAAAATTTTTTAGAATAAAAATTCGACTCCTTGGTTCAAAGTCAAACCACTTTCTTAAAAAGTTAATTTTTTTTGGTTCAAGATTTATAACTTGAGTTAAAAATTCGTTTTTTTTTGGGTTAAAAATTAATTTTTAACCTGGAAATTTAACAATTTTATTTAAAAATAACTAATAAGTTGTAAATTAACTTTTTAAAAATTAATATGGTCTGGTTGGAAATTTAGCTGATTTCTAGAAAATTCAACTATTTGGTACAAAATTAAATAGTTTTGTAGAAAAATAGTTTTTTTTATTGAAATGATTTCTCTTAAATGAAAATTTAACCATTCAATTTTTGGTAAAAAAACTGACCTTTTTAGGTTAAAAATTCAACTATTTAGTTAACAATTTTTAGAAACGAAACAATTATAAACTAAAAATTAATGAAATAAAATGTTGACTGTTGTCACGTCCATTGTTCAAACTATTTTTTGTAGAAAATTAATCTTCTTGGTTAAAAATTCAACTATTTGTTTTAAAATTTATATATTTTGTTTGAAATTCGTATTTTCTGGTAAAAAAAGTAATCTTCTTTGTTGAAAATTCAACTATTTTGTAAAAAAAATGTATGTATTTTGTTGAGAGTGCATCTTTTTTGGTAGTAAATTAATCTTCGGTGTCGAAAATTCATCTTTTTGGTTAAAAATTCAACTATTTGGTGGAATATTAATCTGTTTTGGTTGAGGATTCAACTATTTTATTGGAACTTTGTACTTTTTGATTCAATTCAACCACTTTTTACATAAAATGAAAATCTTTTCTTGGTTAAAATATCAACTACTACATTTTTTGTTGAGAATTCAACTTTTTTCATTGAAAATTCAACTATTTTTCGGTTGTAATTTTTATGTTGTAATTCTTTGAAATTGGCGGATATATTATTTAAGCCGATTAGAGAAGAAATTTCAACAATATTTTTCAATAAAAAATAAAGAAATACCAGCATTAGCGGGCAATTGGGAGAAAATAGTGTCATTAGTGTGATTTTTTTTGAAATAGTAGCAAAATAGTGTCATCGCCCAAAAAATATTTTCAAATTAATATATAAATAAAAAGATAATACATTAATCTAGTTCAGAAACTATTCTCAAAATTTCTGGTAATTTTTGCAGCCTCTTTCTAAAATTATTTGTATAAAGAAAATAATTAAAAGGCTCTAAAAATTTGTTTTCGGTCGACGAATGTTGAAAGAATCCGTTTGAGTAAAAGATATGAAATAAAATTCACTCACCTGACAATGTAGTTGACGCAGACGACAGACAGTGGTTTGTGCTGTTTTGAACAATGAATAAGAGTTGCTTGAGTGATGACCCAGGCATATCCGCCCTTTTTTCCCAAAAATCTGTAAGCCACAGTTTCGCACTGCCCCTTGCTGAAGACTAAAATGCAAAAGTGAAAAATATATAAATAAGAGGACATTATTGAGCAGAGACATTTAATAATTTTTTAAAGATTCCTATCATTTTTATTTCACAGAGTTGCTACAGAAGTCTGCTTTCAAAATTCCATGACTTTTCCAGGTTTTTCTGCTCCACTTTTCAAGAAATTCCAGGTCTACTTTTCTAAAAAAATCCACTCAATTAAATTCAATTTCAAAAGAACCCACTGATCGCAGACTGAAATTCACAAAAAATTTCTCATACAATTGTTCAGTAATGAAAACATAAAGAGCTTTTCAAAAGTTACTGAATTTAAAAATATTTTCATATTTATTAATATAAAATTGCTTAAAAGTCTGACAGCATTATAATCTTGACGGGGAGTTTACCAATTGACGTTTGAGTGTACATCAAACTTCAAGATACCAACAGATTTTAAAGATTTTAAAAATGTCTAAGATTGCAAAATATTTCAGAAGATTTCGCTAATTTTTCACAAAGATTTAAATGATTATAAAAAATTTCAATGAGTTCACAAAGATTTCAAAGGTTTCACAAAGATTTTAAGGATTCCAAAATATTTTAAAGATTTACAAAATTTCAAAGATTTCAAAAAGACTTAAAAGATTCTAAAACATTTCAATGAGTTGACAAAGATTCCAAATTTTCCACAAACATTTCAAAAAATTTTTACAGAGATTTGAAGATTCCAAAAGATTTAAAAGATTTCAGAAAAATTTACAAAATTACAAAGATTCGCAAAGATTTAAAAATATTTTTAATAGCTCAAAGATTTCACAAATATTAAAAAAAAAAAAAACATTAACACAGATTTCAAAGATTTTGAAAAGTCGAAAATATTTCAAAAGTTTCACAAAAATTTTTAATATTCCAAAATATTTCAAAAAAGTTTAAAATATATCAAAGATTTCAGAAACATTTCAAAGGAATTTAAAAAAGATTTCATAGATTCCCAAATATTTTTAACATTTCGAAAAGATTTACAAATTTCAGAGATTCGCAAAGATTTTAAATATTTCAAACATTTCGGAAAAATTTACAAACTTCAGAGATTTCGCAAAGATTTTAAATATTACAAACATCTCAAAAAAAATGTAACACAGATTTCAAAAATGTCACAAACATCAAAAACATATTTCAAAGATTACAAAATATTTCGAATATTTCAGAAAGATTTACCAAACTTCAGAGATTTCACAAACATTTCAAAGATTCCAAAATATTTTAAAGACTGAGGAAATACTTACAACATACAAAGATCCACAAAGATTTCAAAGATTCTAAAATATTTCAAAGATTTCGCAAAATTTAAAAAAAAAAAGAACAAAGATTTCAAAGATTATAACAAATTTTAAAAATTTTCGAAAATTTTCTAAAAATTCAAAAATAGTGAAAAAATTTCATGAAAATTTGAAAGATTTCAAAATACTTTAGAAGATTTCACAAATTTTCCACAAAGATTTCTAGGATTCTAAAATATTTCAAAGATTTAAAAAATTTCAAAGATTTCAGAAGGATTAAAATAATTCCAAAATATTAAAATAAATTGACAAATATTTCAAACGCTTCACAAACATATTAAAAAAAAGGAACACAGATTTCAAATATTCTGAAAAAATGACAAAAAGATTTAAAAAATTCCAAAATATTTAAAAAATGTCACGAAAATTTTTAAGATTTTCAAAATTTTAAAGATTTCAAAATATTTCAGAAAATTCCGTAAATTTTTGACAAAGGTTTCAATCATTCCAAAAGATGACAATGAGTTTGAAAAGATTTAAAAGGTTTTACAAAGATTTCAAGCATTCCAAAATATTTTAAAGATTAACAAAATTTCAAGGATTACAAGATATTTTAAAGATTTAAAAAATTTCAAGAATATCAAAAAGATTTGAAAGATCTCAAAATATTGAAATGAGTTGGCAAAAATTTCAAAGGTTTCGCAAACATTTCAAAAAAATTTAACGATTTAAAAAATTGAAAAATCTTTCAAAGATTCTTTAAATTAAAGAAAGATTAAAAAAAATCCAAAATATTTAAAAAATTGTACAAAATTTTAAAGGTTACAAAACGTTCCAAAATATGTCAAAGGTTTCGAAAATATTGCAAAGATTTCAAAAATATTTCAATGAAATTTAAAAAAGATTTCAAAGATTCCAAAATATTAAACAAATTTCACAAAAATTAAAAGATTTCAAAACTTTCAAAAGATTTTACAAATTTCCCAAAAAAATTTCAATGATTTCAAAAGATTTCAATAAGTTCGCAAAGATTTTAAAGGTTTCACAAATATTGCAAGGATTCCCAAATATTATAAAGATTTACAAAATTTTAAAGATTTAAAAGAGATTAAAAACATTCCAAAATATTTTAATGAGTTGACGCAGATTTCAAAGGCTTCTAAAACATTTTAAAAAAAAATTAACAAATATTTCAAGATTGCAAAATATTTCAAAAAAATTTACAAAATTACAAAGATTCGCAAAGATTTAAAAATATTTCAAATAGTTCAAAGATTTCACAAATATTAGAAAATAATCATAACACAGATTTAAAAGATTCTAAGTAAATTTCAAAAATTTCAAAAGATTAAAAAATTCCAAAATGTTAGACAAATTTCACAACAATTTCAAAGATTTCAAAGATTCCAAAATATTTCAAATATTTCAGAAAGATTTTCAAAACTTCAGAGATTTCACCAAGATTTCAAAGATTCCAAAATATTTTAAATCATTTCAAATATTTCGTAAACAAGTAAACATTTCAAAAAAATCTCAAAGATTAAAAATTATTTCAAATATTTCAGAAAGATTAGCAGAACATCAAAGATTTCACAAAGGTTTGAAAGATTCCAAAATATTTTTAAGATTTCACGAATATTTTTTAAAAAATTTAACACGGATTTCAAAGATACCAAAACATTTTAAAGATTTTACAAACATTTTCTTAAAATCTCAGAGATTTCAGAAAGATTTACAAATCTTCAAAGATTTCAAAATATTTAAAAGATTTTACAAACATTTTAAAAAAACTTAACAAAGATTTTTCACAACTCCATGACTCCCAGATCATCATGCACTTATATAAACCCTGTTTCATTACGATTTTTTAAAAATAATACATTCCCAGATCCAACTCTATTCCAGCTCTATTCAGTGATCTATGTATGCCCTATTTCTAATCGAAATCCAGAAATATCCTAGAAATACCCCCAAAAGTATCCTACTCGCTTTCCAGCTCTATTAATGGCCTATCTCTGGAAAACTATAGCCTAGTTCTAGGAAATCCTTAGCAATAATCCTGTAAGTATCCCACCACCTGGCCAACTCTATTTATGGCCTATATATACCCTACGTTATGACTCAACTCTAAAAATACGAAAATATCAGAAGATTTTTTAGATTTTAAGGAATTTTTGGAGATTTTGAAAAATTTCAAAAAATTCCAAAAGATTTCAAATATTTCAAGGGATTTGTAGAGATTTCAAGAAATTTTAAAAGAAGAGAGAAAAAAAACAATTTACAGACAAAAATTGAATAGTTAAATTTTCAGGAAAAAAAAAATCTTAAAAAAAAACGACTTTTCAACAAATAGTAATATTTTTAATCAAAGAGATAAATCTTCAACAACAAAAAAATAACTAAAAAAAGCAGTTATTCTTCCCACCATGTAGTCGACTTTTTAACCAAAAATGGACTACAGTTGAATTTACAGTTAGCATAATTTACTTTCAAAAAAAAAAAAATTATAACAAAACAGTTAAATTTTCAACATGGTGATATATCTAACACCAAAGAAATAAATTTTTAATAAATTTGTTCGACTTTCAACCAAGTACTTTAACTTTCAACAAAAAAAAAAAAGATTTTCTACCACAAGACGATGAATCCTCAACCAAATTAAATCATTTTCGATCACACAGTTGCAATTTTAACCAAAAAGATTAAATTTCTACCAAAAACAATGAATTTTAAACAAAAATATTGAATTTTCAACCAAGAAAGATTTTTTTGTCAAAGAGGATAATTAATGTAACCAAATTGTTAAATTTTCATACAAAAAAAAGGAATTTTCTATAAAACAGATGAATTTTTTAACCGGAAATTTCAACTTTCATCCAAAAAAATCATTTTCAAACAAATAGTTCAATTTTTAATTCAAAAAGCTAAATTATCAACTTGATGAAAAGTATGAATTTTAAAATATTGTTTAACTTTAAACCAAAATGATTAATTTTGCACCAAAACGACGAATTTTCAACAAAAAAAAAACTATTTTTCAACAAAATAATTAAATTTTCAATCAAAGAAATTAATCATAAGCGATAAGATAAATTTTTTAAAAAGTAGTTCAATTTTCCACCGTTTAGTTGAATTTTTAACAAAAAAATATCAACGTTGAACCAAAAATGGAATATATTCAACACAATAGTTAAATTTTCAACCAAAGAGATAAATCTTTCACCAAAGAAATTAACAAATTTATTTTTAACAAAATAGTTGAAATTTCAACCAAAACAAAAAAATGATCATTAAAAAAAGGGCTTTTCAATAAAATAGATATTTTTTCAAGAAAATACATCAATTATCTACCAAATAGTTGAATTTTCAACCAAAAAGATTAATTTTCAACCAAAAAATGAGTTTCTAACGAAAAATTTTCATTTTCACTCGAAAAGATCAATCATTTACCAAATAATTGAATTTTTAACTTAATAGTTGAATTTTCAACTAACAAAATCCATTTTCAACCATTTATGGAATAGTTAAATTTTCAACCAAACGGATAAAAATGCGAAAAAAATTATGAAACTTCAACCAGAAAAGTAAAATTTTAACAAAGTAGGTTAAGTTTTAACCAAGTAGATGAGTTTTAAAAATTGATAAATTTTCAACAAACAACAATCAATCTTTCACACAAGAAATAATTTTTAATGAAGCTGTTCAACTTTGAACCAAATAGTTTAATTTTCAACCAAAAGATATAAATTTTTAACAAAAAAAAGGTTTCTAACACAAGACGAATTTTTAAGAAAATTCTTGAATCCTCAACCAAATTAAATAACTTTCGACCACACAATTGCATTTTTAAGCAAAAAGACGAGATTTCTCCCTAGAGAAATAAATTTAAACAAAAGTTTTGAATTTTCAAACAATAAAGAATTTTCAACTATAAGGAAGATAAAAAATTCCAACCAACTTGTTTAATTTTTAGGCTAAAAAGACGAATTTTCTACAAAACAGTTAGATTTTCAAACCCAACATTTTAATTTCCATAGAAAAGGTCGTTTTCAACTAAATATTTACATTTCTTACCATAACAGTTTAATTTTCACCCAAAAAGTTAATTTTCAACCTAAAAGAATGACTTTATAACAATATTATTGAATTTTCAACTAAAAAAGATTTTTTCAACAAAATAGATGAATTAATAATTAAAATATTGAATTTTCAAACTAAAAGGATAATTCTCTATAACGAAAAAAATTACTTTTTAACAAAGTAATTCAACTTAAAACTAAGAAGAATAATTTGTTACGAAAAAGACAAATTTTCAAATAAAAGTGTAATGTTTAAATTTTAGTTTAAAAAATTAATTTTTGACCAAAAAAGATGAGCTCATAAGAAAAAATGTAATACTTGATATTTCAACCAAAAATTATTTTAATCTTGAATAAAAAATAGTCGAATTAGAACAAATAGACTAATTTTGAACGAAACTAAATGCTTAATTTTTTCAAAAAATATAATAAATGCAAAATCGGTCAAGAATTGCCTTCTACAAGTTATTTTGAACTTCGTCTCTTTATTTCATCACACTGCGTGGGAGTGCAAAATTATTCAAGGATAATTTTGAGAAATGCGATTGTTTGAGAAATAAACCAAATTTATTATGTTAGTTAATAAGTTTTCAAATCTGGCCAAATTTTAGCTTCCGAAATGCCCCAAGTTAAGTAATAGTACATTGTTTTATGACTTAGCCAGGGTTATGCAGTGACGCGTCACTCGAGGTTTTTGACGTATTATTCGTAAAAAATGTATTATTCGTAAAAA
>JAUELO010443690.1:0-13947 GCA_032357855.1 Amphibolips quercusostensackenii | reverse complement strand
GGAGGGTACAGCCTGTGTCCAAACGGTATTTGCCTTGGAGGCATAATAAAAGAAAAGCGCGTGTACTTTTTACGTTCAGTGATTTTTGGAAATTCGTATCAAGGGAAGACGAAGTACTACATTGATTTTAATAATTGCTTTCATTTAGGCCTATATCTCATACTTAATTATAAAATTGTCAAAAATCTGTTTAAGTTATGTATGATTTTAGTGAGAGCTAATTTTTATCGAAGATCTTTAGACATAATTTCTTCCTAAGCCTTAGTTTAGGACGCAAGTACTGATTTTTTATATAATAAAAATGGGTCGACCGTGGCTTGGCAGTCGAACTTTAAAAACTAAATTAAGAATATATAAGAAATAAAAATTGAATTTATTTCACTTTACATAAGATTTTAGTTTCTTTAACGACCTTAGTGAATAATAAATTAAATTTGAATATTATAATTTTAGGTAGCAAAGAAATTGTTAAAAATAAAAAACTATCAGTTCTGACGAAATCATCATTATGATTTATGAATCGGTCTTATTTTTTATCACGCTAAGATCTAACTCTAAGAATTAATATATAATCTACAAATGATGTTAATAAAAATACTGACCACGTGAAGTCATAGGTTCTTGTACCAGGGGTGCACTGTAATATTCATTATCATCATCGTATCTTATTTCTCGTCTCGACGCTGCAAAAGTACAAGAAAAATGTATCAAGCTTAATGAATCATCAATTTTTTATTGCTTACTTGCACAAAAAAACTAGGTGTAATTGTTACCCTGACGTGAGAGTAATCTTTACCTCCAAAGAAAATTACCTTCAAGTGGTAAGAAATACTATTTTCTTTTGATTTGATGTAAAAAATAATAATTTTACCTACTCAAAAATTACACGCGAAGGGTAATCTCTTTTGTTCTACCTGTGCGTATGCTTAATTATTTATCAAATTACGAAACAGTGTAATTCAAATTCTATTTATTTGAACAAGACTTTTTTATGGAGAACATTTCACACCATTTTACTCTTTTATTGGTACAAATCACTTCGTCTGTTTTGTTTAAGTTAGGAAAAGTACGTCAAAATTAAAAAAGGGGCATTACGGAAAGTAAGATAAAATTTAAAGAGTGTTGAAAAACAAGTGCAGGATGTAGGGGCAAGATAGGATGTGTGAAGAGGGAAAGTGGTGAAGGTGTCGAGAGAAAAAGTAGGCTTAGAGAGGCGAGATACGCAAATGAGAATCACGGAGAACGAGGGGGAATGAATGATGTAAAATTAGGGCGTGTTATCAAAAAATTAGAGGAATGTTAGAGTAGTGGAAATGAGAGCAAGTACGGAAAGGGACAGCAGGGGAAACAAGGAGTAGAAGAAGTAACGGGGAATAAGGGCAGAAGAAATAAAGGAAGTGATTAGCAATAAGGAAATGAGTAATCTCATCATCTATGAAAGCTTTTTGAAAATTTATATCGTACCAGTGATTAAAACATCTCCAAATAGTGCGTCCACGGCCCGAAAACATCGGATCGTACACCAGGTGATTGAAGACGTCATCCACTAGAACTGCTTCAACATTAATGCTGGGTAGATTGAGTCATGATTAGGAAGGCCTCTCAGTATTGTAACCAAATGCGAACTATTTAATTTAGACAAGGATAAGAATGTGTCAAGATAGCGAAGACTTTGCTGTCTTCTAAACATCTAAAACTTTCTAATTTAAAGTGTAGGAATCAATTAAGTTTGAATTGGCTTTGCAATCTTGTGAGAAACAAATAATATTCTAAATTGATGTGGGTTTAGAATGAGTCCAGATTGCGAACGCTTTGCTGTTCAGTGACAAAAAATTTTGCTGTTTGCTGACTCATCCTGAACTTCAGAAGTTATAGTAGGATAATAATGGTTCAACATTTTAAAAGCTTCTCAGTATTTGGGATCCAACGGGAAAATTTTAATTTAGAGCGGGTCAAGAATTTTCAAAGTTTTCAGCGTCTAATAACCAAACGAAAACGTTTTTATTCATAGTTTGGTCAATGTTGCAAAGGTCTTACAGTCTTGTGACCTGCTAAGTACATTCTAATTCAGAATGAGATATGAATGGGTCATAAATTCGAAAGATTTGCGGTGTTTCGATTTAGCGAGTATATTCCCAATTAGATTAGTGTATGAACAGTTCAAGATTGACTAGATTTTGCGATCGTGTGGGTCGAGGTTGCGAATATTCAACGGTCTTGAAAATCGCTAAATAAATTTTTATTTAGGATAAGGTAGGAATGAGTCAAGATTGCAAAGGCTTGGCGATCTTGTGACCCAAGAAATGTATTTTATTTACAAGTCAGGTAAAAATGGGTCCAGATTGCGAAAGTTTGGAAATCTTGTGACCCGCCGAGTACATTCCAATTTAGAGTGGTGTAAAATGCGGTTAAGATTTCAAGGGCTTTTTAACTTCAAAATCAACATTAGCAAGAGAGGAAATTTGTACTTTCAAAGAGGTCTCGCAGATTACGACTCGAATCACCTTGTGCAAGATTCGGTGCACCCCAGTCGTCACCTCACTATTTGCAGTTGTTTCGACTGTTAGCACAATTTAAATTGTAAGTCAGTTCTTGTCAATGACGCCTTGAACTACCTGGTGCTCGATCTGTTGCTCTCAGGTCTTTGACTCAGCATTCGGACATGTTTTTTGCTATTAGCACAATTTAAATTTACAAAAATTTCTCGTAGATTTATTTCTTGGATTAGCTGATGCATGATCCGGTGCATACAAGCAATCGACTGACCATGTAAAGATGAATCGGCTATGGACAACCTTGAAATTTTTATTTTCACCACAGACCAATGTTTTCTCTCACTTGCATGTTGTCAAAGATATTGATTTGTGTTAAGCGCCTCATGAGCATCAAAGACAGAGAACAAAAACGCTTAGCTGATGCTAGCATGCAGCCGCGTCTGACGCTTTATCCAGATATTTCCGAATTTTTTGTTATGCATGTCTTATGCAAACTTTTTTCATGCGCATAAAACCCTGATTCTATACTTGCACTACAATCGCGTTTATGAGTGGACGAAAAATAGAATAAAGAAACCCTGCAATTTTAAATGTAAACTTTAAATAATTTTAATAAAAATACTGACCACGTGCAGTGTTAGGGGCGCGTCTCTGATTTCTAATGTGACGTACATTATCAGAGTTCTGGCCTGACCGTAATCTTGATACTGTAAAAAAACAAAGAAAATGTATTAGGTTTGATAAATAATTAATTTTTCATGTTGAATTGCACAAAAAAATTAATTGTAATTTTGACCCTGCTTTCACAGTAATCCTTACTTGCGATGTAGAGTGTAAAGCTACTGTCGGAGCGGTAAAGCAGTTCGTATTACATAAAAATTCTGTTCAGGGATTTTTCGCACGCAAGTGCCAATTTTTTATTTAATTAAGGAAGGGTGGTCGTGTCTACACAGTCAAGTTTTGGTAAGTCAATTAAAAATATACTAGTGAACTAGAAATCAAATTTGAAATAATGTAATTTTGGGTAGGAACGAAATTTTTAAAACAAAGCGAATAGAAAAAAGTCAAGACTGAAAAAAATCAACATTAAGTTCTAATCTAGAAGCTGGAAATTAATCTATTTGCGATTTTTATGAAATACTGACCAGCTGCAGTATTGCGGGGATGGGCAACGGTATGGATTCGTATCTGTCTTAAAATAGGTAATGAAGTATCTCGGCGGTTATCTGCTTGTAAACTTGATTCTGTAAAAGGAGAATAAAAGTGTATTAAATTTGATGAATAATCCATTGTCATCTTCAATTGCATAGAAGAAACAAAGTTTTGCTTCCTTATCCTGATATCAGAGTAATTTTTATCTGCGACATGGAGGTTAAAGCCTCTGCTACACATCGCGACAAAATAAGTACCAGTGAATTAATTAATTTTTAGCCTACACAATTCATTCAATTGAAAGTTTTTTTATTAATAGAAGCATTTTAAATTTTGTGAAGATTTGTGTATTTAGATAATTTTCAACTGTTAAGGAATTTCATATTTAAGAACAAAGATATATTTTTTTTACTTTTTCCAAGTGTCATTTCTTTAAGGACATCTAGACTTATTAAAGAAGATTGGCAGACAATGTTTTGAGTATATATAAATAATTCCCAGTTGGTGAAAATTATTTTTGAAAATTGTTATTGTGCTATAAACAAATTATTAGAGAAAAATCATTTTTTGGTATTGGCAATATTTAGCACATTAAAATCAATAGATTTGGTATTAAATGTGTAAGAAATGATTTTCCATCACCACTAATTGGGAATAGATGCTTTTTAGTAATTTGTTAAATAATGTTATAAACAAAGTTACAGTTAAGCGACTTTTTAATGAATATGCTCAATTTTTGTTTGCGTAATTAACTAGAGATGTCTTTTCGATGACTCTTTGCTACGACACTTTTCAAATTTACAACAATTATTTATTACTTAAACAGCTGTGATAAGCAAATGCATTTTGTGTCCATTTGTTGCCAATTGACAATTTTTATTATTTCTAAGCCCAATAAACGCACGCAGTATTCAAAAGCAGTGATTTAACTTCTAGAAGCAGTGATTTCTCAATTTGTGGAAACTGATATCTCTAGCCTCCCAAATATCTGAAGAGGCATGGGAAGCGCGAAATAAAGATCCGAAATGAGGTCCAGAAAATTATCAATGAATTAGGAAACAATAAAAGTTGTTATTCGGCAACAAATGGACACAAAGTCTATTTGTTCATAACGATTGTTGAAATACTGAACGATTGTTGGCAATTTGCAAAGTATCATAGCAAAATATCGTCGGGAAGACAATCTTAGTTGATTCTGTAAACAAAAATTGAGCCCATTCATTGTAACTGTAAAATTATTTATAAAAATGGTTTGAATAATAAAAAATTGTTACTAATGCGCAAAGTGTTGTAGCAAACAATCATGGAAAATACATCCCTAGTTGATTGTTTGATCTGTACCCAGATTTCAGAGTCATCTTTACCTGCAGCAAAGATTAGCTTTACGTGGCAAGATCTGCTATCTTTTTTTTTAATTCAACGTAAAAAAATTACTTACTAGAAAGATTACACGCAAAGAATATCCGCTTCTTTGTGTCTTTGTAATTTTTTTTTTAAATTGCATTACAGGATAACCCGACTTCTTTTAATTTAAACAAAAATTTTTTCAGAAAGAATAGTTCACACCATCTAAATTTTTAGTTTACAGAATCCGCAATGTCTAATTTGTTTGATGATGTCAAAAAAAGATTTCTTGCAAAGTGTTTCAACTTTTAACGAAGTAGTTTAACTTTTAAACAGAGGTTTACATTTTCAACGAAAGACATAAATTTTTTGCTAAAGTGACATCTTTAAAAAAAATTATTTTTTACAAAGTAGTTCTACTTTCAATCGAAAAAAAATTAGCTTTTAGCGCAAGATATGAAAGTTAATATTTCAAGCAATAAATATTTGAATTGAAAAAAACTGTTGAATTGAAACAAAAAATAGAAAATTTTGAGCAAACTATTTAAAACTATCACCAAGTCAGATTCTGTTTTCAACCAAACAGTCAGATTTTTAACCAAGAAAGATCAAATTTCTACTAATATAGTTCAATTTTTAAACAAAGAGAAAAACTTTTAAATAAAACGATAAATCTTCAAAAAAAAAAAACATTTTTACACAAAGAGTTTACGGTTCATCTAAGCAGTTAAATTTTTGAACATAAAGAATCAATTTCTACAAAAAAAGTCAACGAAATGCATTAATTTTAGACTAAATATGTAGTTGAATTTTAAATTTAAAAAAAGAATTCAAGATCAATTAATTATTTGTTCAACCAAATAGTAGTTATTTAAAATACAAATCTGTGTGAATAAATGTTGGCAATTAAAATCAATCAATTTTCATCGAAAATTTTTATATGTAAATTCTTAGCTTTTACTAAGGCGACGCATTCAAATTACATTCGAGCGTCAATTTCTGTCCGGTTTTGGGACTGACAGTGGACATAATTTGACGTCCACTGGAATGTAAACTGTCAAGGGCTGTTTAAAGAAAGCGATATCCAAAAGCACATCACTATTTTGCAAAAAACACGTTAAAAAATACTTCACGGTACTCGACAGTTTGAAACTACAAAACGTCGTAGAAGGAAAATAGATTGGGAAGCTATAAGACAGCGACACTAATTTGGAACTGTGACAGGGAATTTTAAGTTTAATTTAATATTAACAAATAATCTTATAGTAAACAATAATTTGTTTTAAAGCGCAGTTAAAATTTATAATCACACCGAATTGGTATTTACTGCTCTTGTTTATTATAATTTATCCAAACACACAAAATCGCGTGGCCAGGAGTGCTGTTGTCAAAGTCAAGAAGGTACTACACAGGAGCAATTCAGTGATGCTAACGGACAGCGACTTTTTCAACTGCTCGCATTCGATTGCACGAAATGAATTTGTTGCATGATAAGAGAAAATAATCCGTTTGGTCTGCACGGCTTCAGTTAGCTTCAGAGCGCCACTGGTGGTCGATGTGGTGCGCCCATCGTGCTTATTCGCTATGCAAACGCGTGTGCTTTTCCCGCTTCAAAGTCAACTGCGACGCAACGTTTCGACGCAGTTACGCAGCTAGGCCGTTAAAAAACTAGGCTAGGCCCCTTGGCTACTATCATCCTAGTTTGCGATGCGGCATCAATTGACGGTACACACCAATCGATGAATCACGAATTGACGTTCGACTGTATATATGATCGGAATTGCAATTAATTGATCTGGTTGAAATCTTTTTTTCACAGGGTATCAATAAACTTGTCAACTAAATTTTTTTTGTAGTAAATTTTTGTTATCAGAGCTGATACTCAATCCTATTTAAGTGATTAATATGTTGTGAGCAACATTTTTGAAGATAAACTAAATAGGAATTCTCATTATTAAAGAGAAAATTCATTTTACGGAATCAATTCAAAAATGCTACAAGGTAGCATAGTTGAGTTATCTGAAATATAAGTGTAAGAACAAGTATCCTAAGATTTTTCAAAGCTCCTTAAGGACTGCGAACTAGCAGCAGTTGATGATAAAGGTCAGGAGTGGTCTGAAGAATCATATTTCTTAATTTGTCCGGAGCGTGAAGAAGACTTTGATCTGGATTTTAAAAGAATAGGGGCGTTGTTCTGAGATACCAACGGAAAAAGGCGCGAAGTTGGCAATGTGTAATATAAGTTGAAGCTTGTGTCTTCTAAACGTCAACTACGAAGATGCTTTGATCAATTAAAAGTACGGTAAACCAAAAAAAGAGTTTTCGCAAATTTCCGAGTATGTAACACAAAACTTGTAAACTGCAATTTAGGCCGGATCATATTTCAACAGTTCATGATACGTAAAACTACAGAGGATAGTGAATATTTAAGAACAATTGCTACAGAATTCGTTAGTGACATGAAGCCTTCGATTGCGAGGTGCGTAACAGAAAATTTTTTCAACATTGATCAGAGTGGACTTTAAATGAAAATTTACTCTGGACAAACTTTTGTCAGTCGAACGTACCATTAACTACAGATAGTTACATGAGACAGCCGACTATAACTGTTGATGGGAAGTTGTCGCCCCTCTTTATGGAGTTACGAAAAAAATAGAGAATTTGGACCAATAGCAGAAAAAAAATTATTTAGTCCGACAAATGTGCATGTGGCAGCATCAAAATCTTGAAAACTTACTTCTGGTATTGTATATTACAAAGTTTCTCGATTTATAAGTGGTTAGAAAAAGAGATGTTTTCTGGTACGCACATGCCTAATATAATCCTTTTTTTAAAATTGCATCTCACATTAAACCTTGGATAGAAAGGTCTTTCTTTTAAAAACCAATAAAGAAAGTGTGCTTTTATCAGAGTCGTAAAGCGAAAATTGTGAAAAAGATGTTCAGGATGCAAAGCCAGTGAATGAAGATATCATGCTAAAAACTTTACTGAAGGGTACTCCTGAAAGAATTTGAAGTTTATGTGTGTACACATTTAGGATATAGAAGAACTGTGTCAGGTGGTTTTCTAATAAAGTGCTTCTTTAAAATTGCGACGTAAATCTTTGTTTGCGGAATAATGATATTAAACTAAAATCTCTTATTGACATCAAATTATTATCTCCAAAGTATAAACATTTGTTTCAGCATGCTTGGTAGAAAGGCGGCTATATAGAAACAAAATTAGGAGATTTTGAAAATTCTGCAGATTTTAGATTTGAAAAAAATACGCGAAGAACGTAAGCATACGGTGACAAAACACCAATAGCATGATGCTCAGCGTACAAAAGGTTAAAGCTACACCTTATATTCATATTTTTATTATCGAGATGGAATTAAAAACTAAGAATTAAGGCTATGGTGAAGATAATGTAGGACCAACAAGAACCTTTTTCACTAAAATCTTTGTTTAAACTGTAAGCAATAAGTTTATGTATTTGAAAATGACTTTGAAAAAATATGGAATTGATGTAAATTAAAAATGTTCAACTGATTCGCAATTAAAAGGAAAAGTAAGTTCAAGTGAAAAATTAATTTAAATTGACATAATTTCGTTACTGAAAAAATAAACAAAAAACTTAAGATGAAATAGCTCAAGAATAACAAAAAGTTCTATAAATATTTAGGTCATTTATATTTTGTTACTGTTTTGATATTAAAAACCCTAAGCGTTTGCTTCTTTATTTTGTTTGTCAATACTTTGGTGACAACTATGATAACTTAAGATTCTGCGTACTTAAAAAGTGCTGCTTTTCAAAAAATAATACTTTCACATTAATAATTATAAAGTATGGTCTGTTTCACTTACCAATGGTGTAAAGGAAAACCAACAAGGCTATAAAAAGAGAAGAGATAGTCATACTCATTATGACAACGTGAAGAAATCTTCTTCTGGAAGAGTTAATTAAAACAATGTTTCGTGGTTAAGATTACAAGGCATTTGACATACATGAAATGGAACAAGTTTACAAATATTTGTGCTGATAACGTAAATATTTTCACGTAAATTCTTGGTAGACTGTAATAAAATGTATAAAAATGTATGGACTTTCAAGATACACGCATGACCGATTTTTCAACTTATTATTGTTTATAACTATCTTTTCCTACAGCAATGCTTCAAAGTTTCGGTATTTTCTGAAATTTTTATTATTTTGTCAACTTTTTACTAAAAGCGAATTAATAATTGATGCACTTCAACAAATAAATTAATATTTTTTATACCTAAACCACCTTCGGGAATCGTCATCACGATGAGTGCAACTACTATTAAAAATGACTGCTAAATTTGAAACGTTATTTCCTTTTTTAAAAAAGAAGCAAGCCTATGTTTGAATGAACCGCTGGAAAGCTAACTGAATTTTGCTTCGAATGACTATCAACAGAGGTATTTTTTACTTTTTGAAGAAAATAAAACACGTGAGATATTTCTAAAGAAAGGCAAGAATTTCTTGAATTATATAGCTAGACTTTAACTTGTGGCATGACCCAGGAAAGTTGTATCAAAAATCTGAAATACATGCCACACAGTCTTTGTAATCTTATCTTTAATTAAAGCTAATAAAACTTTATAACAGCTTCTTACATTAATGCAATTAACCTAAGTAATCGTTCAAACAAATTATTATTTTTTTATTTCCATCTTCTGTGATAATGCTAGATAATTTTAGTGTCATCTGATATTTTCAATACTTTTGTCCACTTTTTACGTACATTTAATTTATTTATAAAAGAACAGTTCCTGAATCGTTGATTTCAATTTTCAAAATGCATCCCTTTAACTCAAAATTGCAATATTAAAACTTATAAAAGAAAATAATTAAAAATATAGCCTTTGAAATTAAATGTAGTACTTAAAAATTGTACTAATTTGCAGTTGTATTATTAAACCAATTTACCTATAAGTGAAGTTCTGTTATAATTATATGAGCGCCTTCTCCTCGAGCTACATGTTTCTTGATTGAAGTCGTTAATAACACAAATAAATACACTTGTTTTATAGTTTGAAATATTAATGTAAGACTAAATGGGAAAAAACGTTCCGGTTAATCATGCAAGAACTACCGTGACTAACCAAATCTTTTGATATATGATCATGATGTAATACAAAGATCTAAAAACAATTTTATTGCTGAGTTTACTAACTTTGAACGCATATTTTTTTTGAAGTCTACATAATACTAGCTTAAATAAACTTTGAAGTTCTTTTTTAATATTAAAAAAAAATAGATTAGAAAACTAAAAATTTTGCTTGGAAAATAAAGTTAATGTTTTACTGCACATTTTGATTTAGGACTAAAAATTTTTTTAATTTTGAAAACGGTTAAACCTAGAAATGATTTCAATTGTTTAAATTTTAAACAGATCAATCGTGAAGCACTAATTTTACTTTATAAGAATAATATTTTTAAAAATTGAATGTTTTATATTTTGATCATAGAATTTTATAGATTCCACCACAGATAAAACAGATTTAGTGTACACTCTACTCTCTACTATTATTCTACACTTTCTTAGAATTTATTTTTTTTCTGTAAGTTTAAACTGTCTCGAAAATCTTGTCAGTAATGCATTTTATTTTTCAGTACAATCGCCTCCACTGATCACGAAACAGCCACCTACGGACGAATTGTTATTTCAAGTGGCTCAGGTCAGCAAAAATGAAAACGAAAAGCCTTTCTTGATAGAATGTGAAGCTGAAGGTGAACCTGCACCGAGGTAATTAAAAAAATTAATTCTACAAGCCATTGTTTAAATAATTTTTGTTTAGTTTAGAAAAGTGATTTCTACTTTATCTACACTCGTTGGTCATATAAGTGTGTTGAAAATTAATTTTTTCAACTAAAAATTTAACTATCCCTGTAGAAAATTTAATTATTATTCTGAAAATATGTTTTTTTTGTGAAGAATTAGATTTTTAAGAGAAAATTGAACTATTGTATTTTTGGTTGCAAATTTATTTTTCCCTCTTTTTTCAATTATTATCTTTGTCTCTAATGAGCCGAAAAGTAAGGTAGCTTAGTAGTCTGTCTTTTAATTGTAAATCTTTTTCATGCTTTTTTATCATAAAAAAAAAATTCATAAGAAAATAGATTTCTGTTCGATCTTTAATAAAAAATTTATTTAATGTTTTTAATGAATTTTCAACTATTTGTTTGAAAATTTATGTACTTTGTGGGAAATTTGTCTTTTTTATAGAAAGTTAATCTTCATGGTTGAAAATTACTCTTTTTCATAAAATTTCAACTATCCCAGTTGAAGATTCTTCATTTTAGTCGAAAATTCATGTTTTTTGGTAGAAATTAATTCTACTGGAAAATTCATCTTCTTTGTTGAAATATTAATTATTCCAGTTGAAGATTTATTATTTTAGTTGAAATTTATCACTTTGGTTTGATTTTTTGGTTTAAAAATTAATTTTTTAAACTGAAAATTAAACTATTTCATTTTGAGTTGAAAATTATTCTTTTTTGGTTAAAAATTAAACTATTTGGTTGAAAATTTGTCTTTTTAAATTGAAAATTCATTTCTTTTGTTGAAAAATAATTTTTTTTTTTTTTAAATTAATCTCTGGTTGAAAATTCAGCTTTTTGCTTGAAAATTTATCAGTTTAAAAGTCATTTTTTTTTGTTGAATTCAACTGTTTTTTATTAAAATTTAAAATATTCTTTGGTTTAAATATCAACGATTATCATTTTCCTCAAAAGTTCATCTTTTTCGGTTGAAAATTCAAAAACTCTTTTATTAAAAATTAATTTTTTTGTTGCTAAAAATTTATCATTTTATTTCAAAATTCATCTCCTTGGTTGCAAAATGAGTTATTTTGTTGAAAATTGATTTTTCCCTTGGCTGAAAATGAATTCTTTTACTGAAAATGTAACTATTCCAATTGAAACTTTAACTATGTTTTTGATTTTTTTTTTGTTTAGTTGGAAATTAAATTTTTTAAACTAGTTATGTAACTATTTCATTTGAATATTCCATCATTTTACTAATTTATCTCTTTGGTTGAACCTTATTTTTTTAGCTAAAAATTTAACTAATCATTTCTCTGTTGAAAATTCATCATTTTTTCTGTTGAAAATTCATCTTTTTTGCTAAAAATTAATCTTTTTAATTTAAAATTCAACTATTCCAATTTAAGATTTATACTTTTAATTGAAAATTTATCATTTTGTTTGAAAATGTAACTATGTTTAAAAAAAAAATTTTTTTTTTTGAAAATTGTTTTTTTTCCAACCAATAATGTGACAGTTACATTTGAATATTACATCATTTTAATTGAAAATCAATTTCTTTGGTTGAGCATTTATTTTTTAACTGGAAATTTAACTGTTCAATTTTTGTTTGAAAATTCATCTTTTTTAGTTAAAAATTCAATTATTTGGTTGAAAATTTGTCTTTTTTAGTCGAAAGATCGTCTTTTTGGTACAAAATTAATCTTTTTGTTTGAAAATTCATTTTTTTTGCAAATTTATGTATTTCAGTTAAACATTCATTATTTTAGTCAAAATTCATCACTTTGGTTTGAAAATTTTGTTATTTTTTTGCTTTAAATTAATTTTTTTACGTGAAAATTTAACTATTACATTTTTGGTTTTTAATTGGTATTTTTCAGTACAGAATTCATATATTTTGTTGAAAAATCGTCTTTTTTTAGAAAATGAATCTTTTTAGTTGAAAATTAATCAGTTTGATTGAATATTGATATTTTTTAGTTCAAAATTTAACTATTTGGTTGAAAATTTGTCTTTTTTAGGAGAAAATGAATCTTCTTGTTTAAAAATTCATTTTCTGGTTGAAAATTCATCAGTTTCGTTGAAAATTAATCTTTTAGGTTGAAAATAAAATTACTTCGTTAAAAGGTGAATTCTTTTGTTAAAAATTATTTTTTTTTTGTGAAGATTCATAATTTTAATTAAAAATTCATTTTTTTGAAAAATGAGCTAATTGATTGAAGAATTGTTTTTTCTTTAATTGAAAAGAAACTTTTTCCGAAAATTTAACTATTTTGTTGAAAATTTGTTTACTTCTTGGTTAAATTTTTTTTCAACTAAAAATGTAATTATTATACTAGTTAAATTATCATAATATTAATTAAATACTCGTTTCTTTGGTGGAACATTCATTTTTTGACATTAAATTTAATTATTTAATTTTCGGTTGTAAAAATGATATTTTTTAGTGAAAAAGTCGACTTTTTTGGAGGAAATTATTCTTGGTTAAAAATTGATCTTTTTGGTCTAAAATTCAATTATTTTATTCAAATATTTATCATTTTACTTAAATATTTCATAGTTTTAGTTACAAATGCATCTGTTCGGCTGAACATTAATTTTTTTAATTTAAAATTTAATTATTTAAGTTTTTGTTGACAATTTATCTTTTTTCAGTAAAAATGAATTTTTGTTAGTTTGAAAATTCAACTATTTCATTTGAATATTCATTGTTTTTCCTGAAAACTCATGTTTTGGTTTAAAATTCATGAGTTAGGCTAAAAATTAATTTGTGCACTGCAAATGTAACTATTCCATTTTTGGTTAAAAGTTTTTTTTTAAGTTCAAAATTCAACTATTTGGTAGAAATTTGTCTCCTTTAATAATTCAATTATTTGGTTAAAAGTTTATATATTTTGTTGGAAGTTTGTCTTTTTTTGGTAGCAAATAATTCTTATACTGTGTTAAAAATTCATCTTTTTGGTTGGAAATTTAACTATTTGCTTAAAATTTTATGTAATTTGCAGAAAATAAATATTTTATGATAAAAAATTATTTTTGGTTTAAAATTCAAGTATGCTTTGTTAACAATTTTAGTTTGTTGAGAATTTATTTTTGTTTGTTTGTTAAAAATTCAACTATTTGCTTAAAAATGTTTGTACTTTGTTAGAAACTCGTCTTTTCTGGTAGAAAATTTATTTT
>JAUELO010443656.1:0-13949 GCA_032357855.1 Amphibolips quercusostensackenii | reverse complement strand
GCATAATAGTAGAATTTTCAAAATAAGAGTTGAATTTTTAACCAAATTGTTGAATTTTCGAACAAAAAAATAATTTTCAACGAAATAATTAAAATTTTAATCAAAATAAAAGAATTTTCAAACAAAGAATTAATTTCTAACAAAATGATTGAAGTTTTAAAAAAATTAGATGAATTAAAAAAAAAGCAGTTGAATTTTTAACCAAATTGTTGAATTTTCAACAAAAAAGATGACTTTTCAACAAAATAGTTAAACTTTCAAACAAAAAATTAAATTTTCAAAACAAGTCAAATTTCTAAACGAAGAAAAAAATTAATTGTGAATCAAATAATTGATACTTGTAGCAAAATAAAAGAACTAAAAAAACTTGAATTTTTAACGAAATTGTTGAATTTTTAAACAAAAAAATTAATTTTTAACCAAATAATTGAGATCTTAAGCAAAATAAAAGTTTAAAATAAATATTTGAATTTTCAACTAAATCATTAAATTTTCAACCAAAAAATATTTTGTACCAAAAGAGATAAATTTTGAAATGATGACATGAATTTTCACCAAAAAAAAATAATTTTTCACCAAATATTTGAGATCTTAAGCATAATAAAAGAATTAAAAAAAAATAGTTGAATTTTTAACCAAATTGTCAAATTTTCAAACAAAAAAAATAATTTTCAACAAAATAATTAAAATTCAAAGGAAACTAGAGGAGTTTTCAAAAAACCAGTTAAATTTTTATTAGAATTGTTGAATTTTCAACAAAGAAGATGCCTTTTTAACAAAATAGTTAAACTTACCAGAAAATAATTAAAATTTTAAAACAGTAGTCGAATTTTTAAACAACAAAAAAAATTAATTTTCAACCAAATAATTGAGATTATAAGCAAAATAGAAAAATTTAAAAAAAATAGTTGAATTTTCAAAAAAATTGTTGCATTTTCAAACAAAACAATTAATTTTCAACAAAATAATTGAAATTTAAAGGAAATTAGATGAGTTTTAAAAAAACCAGTTGAAGTTTGAACCAAATTGTTGAACTTTCAATAAAGAAGATGCCTTTTCAACAAAATAGTTCAACTTTCCGGAAAATAATTAAATTTTCAAAACAATACTCAAATTTTTGAACTAAAAAAATTAAAGAAATAATTAAGATTTTAATCAAAATAGAAGAATTTTCAAACAAAAAAATTCATTTTTAACAAAATAATTGAAGTTTGAAGGAAATTAGATGAATTGAAAAAAAAGTCAAATTTTCAACAAAAAAAATTAATTTTCAAACAAATAATTGAGATTTTAAGCAAATCAGATCGATTTTCAAAAAAAAAAATTGAATTTTTAACCAAATTGTAGAATTTTCAATCGAAAAATTAATTTTGAACCAAATAGTTGAATTTTGAAGCTAAAAAGCGTTTTTTCACCAAAGTAGTTGAATTTCCAACCAAAATAGTCGAATGTTCTACAAAACAATTGAATTTTCATCCAGAGAAAGTAAATTTAAGGAAAAGTTAATTTTCAACCACGAAGGATGACACTTTCACCAAAAATATGAATTTTAAATAAAAAAAAAGGGATTTTCTATTAAAAAAAGACGAATAATTAACAAAGCAGTTAAATTTTCGACAAAAAAAATGAACAATATATTTAAACTTGAAAAAAAATTTCAAAAAAATAGTTTAATTTTCAAACAAATAAAATTAATATTTTAATTAAATAATTGAGATTTTAAGCAAAATAGAAGAATTTTCAAAAAAAGAGTTAATTTCAACCAAAAAAAAATAATTTTTAACCAAATAGTTAAATTTTCAACCTAAAAAACGATTTTTCAACAAAATAGTAGAATTTTTCACAAAACAATCGAATTTTCAGCACAGAAAGTAAATTAGAAAAAATATTTGATTTTCAAACAAGAAGAATTACACTTTTAGCAAAAAAGATGCATTTTCAATAAAAAAAGTTGAATTTTCAACCAAAAATATTTTCTGCGAGAAGAGTTAAATTTTCAACAGATCAGTTTAGTTTTTAAGCCAAAAAATTAAATGTTTTAGAAAGCAGTTGACTTTTAAAAACAAAAAAATTAATTTTCAACAAACTAGTTGAATTTTTAAACAAACAAAAATTAATTTTTAACAAAAAAATTGAAATTTTAAGCATAATAGAAGAATTTCCACAAAAAAAGTTGAATTTTTGACCTAAAAATATGAATTTGGAACAAAAAATAAATTTTCAACCGAAAAAAAAATTTTCAACCGAAAAAAAAATTTTCAACCAAATAGTTGAATTTTTAACAATTCGTTGAGTTTTAAAGTTAAAAAGTCAAATTTAATTTTCAACCAGAAAATATAAATTCATAAAAAAGGTAACTTTCAAACTAGAAGGATGACACTCAACAAAAATGATGATTTTTCGGTAAAAAGGATAAATTTTAGATCCAGAAAGACAAATGATCAACAAAGCAGTTGAATTTTCAAAAAATATGCCTCTTTATCAAAATAGTTGAAATTTTCAGAAAATAATTAAATTTTCAAAACGATAGTCAAATTTTTAAACAAAAAAAAAATTAATTTCCTAAGCGAATAATTGAGATTTTAAGCAAAATAGAAGAATTTTCAAAAAAGAGTTGAATTTCGAACCAAATTGTTGAATTTTCAAACAAAAAAATTAATTTTTAACAAAATAATTGAAATTCAAAGGAAATTAGATGTTTTTGCAAAAAACACTTGAATTTTTAACCAAATTATGAATTTTCAACAAAAAAGATTATTTAAAAAAAATTGGTAAATTTTCAAAAAGATGATTAAATTTTCGAAAAAATAGTTAAATTTAAAACAAAAACATTTATTTTTAACCAAATAATTGAGATTGTAGGCAAAATAGAAGATTTAAAAAAAAAGAAGGATCTTCCAAAAATAGTTAAATTTCTAACCAAATTGGGGAATTTTCAAACAAAAAAATTGACTTTCAACAAAATAATTGAAATTTAAAGAAAATCAGATGTTTTTTTAAAAAACCAGTTAAATTTTTGACCAAATTGTTGAATTTTCAAGAAAAAAGATTACTTTTTAAGAAAACTGTTGAACTTTCAAAAAGAGAATTAAATTTAAAAAAAAATAGTTGAGTTTTGAAACAGGAAAATTATTTTTAACCAAGTAATTGAGATTGCAGGCAAAATAGAAGATTTAAAAAAAAGTTGGTTTTTCAACCAAAAATATTTTCTGCGAAAAGAGTTAAATTTTCAACAGATCAGTTGAGTTTTTAAGCCAAAAAATTGAATGTTTTAAAAAGCAGTTGACTTTTAAAAACAAAAAAATTAATTTTCAACAAAATAGTTGAATTAAACAAAAATTAATTTTTAACAAAAAATTGAAATTTCAAGCAAAATAGAAGAATTTCCAAAAAAAAGTTGAATTTTCGACCTAAAAATATGAATTTTGAACACTAAATAAATTTTCAACCAAACAGTTGAATTTTCAAAAATTCGTTGAGTTTTAAAGTTAAAAAGCCAAATTGAATTTTCAACCAGAAAATATAAATTCATAAAAAAGGTAATTTACAAACTAGAAGGATGACACTCAACAAAACTGATGATTTTTCGGTAAAAAGGATGAATTTTAGATCCAAAAAGACGAATGATCAACAAAGCAGTTAAATTTTCAAAAAATATGCCTTTTTATCAAAATAGTTCTACTTTTCAAAAAGTAATTAAATTTTCAAAACGATAGTCAAATTGTTAAACAAAAAAAAAATTAATTTTTAAGCAAATAATTGAGATTTTAAGCAAAATATAAGAATTTTTATAAAAAGAGTTGAATTGCGAACCATATTGATGAATTTTCAAACCAAAAATTAATTTTTAAATAAATAATTCAAATGGAAAGGAAATTAGATGTTATTTCAAAAAAACAATTGGAATTTTTGACCAAATTGTTGAATTTTCAACAAAAAAGATTACTTTTTAACAAAATTGTTAAAATTTCAAAAAGATAATTAAATTTAAAAAAATAGTTGACTTTTAAAACAGAAAAATTTATTTATAACCAAATAATTGAGATTCTAAGCAAAATAGAAGATTTAAAAAAAAAATAGAAGAATCTTCAAAAAAGAGTTGAATTTCTAACCAAATTGTTGAATTTTCAAACAAAAAAATTGACTTTCAACAAAATAATTAAAATTGAGAGGAAATTAGATGTTTTTTCAAAAAACCAGTTGAATTTTTAACCGAATTGTTGAATTTCCAACAAAAAAGATTACTTTTTAAGAAAATTTTTAAACTTTCAAAAAGAGAATTAAATTTTCAAAAAAATAGTTGAGTTTTGAAACAGAAAAATTATTTTTAACCAAATAATTGAGATTGCTGGCAAAATAGAAGATTTAAACAAAAAAGTTGAATTTTTAACAAAATCGTTAGATTTCTAACCAAAAAATATATTCTATCAGAAGAGATGAATTTTGAAAAAATTAGTTGAATTTTCAAAAAAAAAAAAATTAATTTTTTACTAAATATTTGAGATTTTAAGTATAATAGAAGAATTTTCAAAAAAACAGTTGAATTTATAACAATATCGTTGAATTTTTGATCCGAAAATATGAACATTCAACAAAAAAATTAATTTTCAACAAAAAAATATTTTCTGCTAAAAGAGATCAATTTTCAGTACAAAGGACGAATTTTCTATCCAAGAAGACGAATAATTAACAATGCAGTTAAATTTTCGACCAAAAAAATGACTTTTTAACAAAATAGTTGAACCAAAAAAAAAATGACTTAAAAAAATAGTTAAATTTTAAAACAGAAAAATTCTTTTTTAACCAAATAATTGAGATTTTAAGCTAAATAGAAGAATTTTAAATAAACTAATTAAATTTTTAACCAAATCGATGAATTTTTAACCCGAAAATATAAACTTTCAACGAAAAAGTTAATTTAAAAAATGTATTTTTCAACAAAAGAAGTTGAATTTCCAACCAACAAATATTTTGTACCAAAAGAGATGAATTTTCAACAAATGAGTCGAGTTTTTCAGTTAATAAATCCAATGTTTTAGAAAGTAGTTGAATTTTAAACACGAAAAGATAAATTTGTAACAAAATATTTGAATTTTTAAATAAACAAAAATTAATTTTTAACCAAGTAATTGTAATTTTAAGGAAAATAGAAAAATTTTCAAAAAAACTTGAATTTTTGAGTTAATCGTTAAATTTTCGACCTAAAAATATAAATTTTCAACAAAAAATAGTTTTTCAACCAAAAAAAAAAAAATTTTAACCAAATAGTTCAATTTCCAACGAATAAATATTTTTTACCAAAAGAGATAAATTTTCAACAATTAGTTAATCTTTAAAGTTAAAAAGTTAAATTAAATTTTCATCCAGACAAAAAAAATTCATAAAAAAAAATTATTTTTAAACTAGAAGGATGACACTTAACAAAAATGATGATTTTTTAATAAAAAAAGTATGACTTTCTGATTAAAAAAGGCGAAGGATCAACAAAGCAGATGAATTTGCAACAAAAAAGATGTCTTTTTACCAAAATAGTTAAACTTTTCAAAAAGTAATTGAATTTTCAAAACAACAGTCGAATTTTTGAACTAAAAAATTAAGTTTCAACGAAATAATTGAAATTTTAATAAAAATAAAAGAATTTTCAAACACAAAAAAAATAATTTCCAACAAAATAATTGAAGTTTATAGGAAATTAGATGAAAAAAAAAACAGTTGAATTTTCAACCAAATTGTTGAATTTTTAACAGAAAATATGCCTTTTTAACAAAATAGTTAAACTTTCATACAAAAACCTAAATTTTCAAAACAAGTCGAATTTTCAAACAAGCAAAAAATTTAATTTTAAACCAAATAATTTATATTTTAAGCAAAAAAGAAGAATTTAAAAAAATAGTTGATGAAAAAAAAATAGTTAAATTTTCAACAAAATTCTTGAATTTTTAAACAAAAAAATTAATTTTTAACCAAATAATTGAGATTTTAAGCAAAATAGAAGATTTAAAAGAATAGTTGAATTTTTAACCAAATCGTTGGATTTTCAACCAAATCGTTGAATTTTCAACCAAAAAATATTTTGTGCCAAAAGAGATGAATTTTGAAACAATGACTTGAATTTTCACCAAAAAAAAATAATTTTTAACCAAATATTTAAGATTTCAAGCAAAATAGTAGAATTTTCAAAAAATAGATGAATTTTCAACAATTAGTTGATCTTTAAAGTTATAAAAGCAAATTAAATTTTCATCCAGAAAAAATAAATTTATGAAAAACTTAATTTTCAAACTAGAAGGATGACACTCAACAAAAATGATGATTTTTTAATAAAAAAGGATGAATTTTCGATTAAAAAAGACGAAGGATCAACAAAGCAGTTGAATTTGCAACAAAAAAGATGCCTTTCTACCAAAATACTTAAACTTTTCAAGAAGTAATTGAATTTTCAAAACAACAGTCGAATTTTTGAACTAAAAAAATTAATTTTCAACGAAATAATTGAAATTTTAATCAAAATAAAAGAAATTTGAAACAAAAAAATTAATTTCCAACAAAATAATTGAAGTTTAAAGGAAATTAAATAAATGAAAAAAAAACAGTTGAATTTTCAATTAAATTGTTGAATTTTTAACAGAAAATATGCCTTTTTAACAAAATAGTTAAACTATCGAACAAAAAATTAAATTTTCAAAACAAGTCGAATTTCTAAACAAGCAAAAAAATTAATTTTAAACCAAATAATTGAGATTTTCAGCATAATAAAAGATTAAAAAGAATAGTTGAAATATCAACCAAATCGTTGAATTTGAAACCAAATCGTGGAATTTTCAACCAAAAAATATTTTGTACCAAAAGAGATGAATTTTGAAACAATGACTTGAATTTTCAACAACAAAAAAATTAATTTTCAACCAAATATTTGAGACTTCAAGCATAATAGAAGAATTTTCAAAAAAATAGCTGAATTTTTAAATAAATTGTTGAATTTTTAAACCAAAAAATCATTTTCTACGAAATAATTCAATTTTCAATCAAAATAAGAGAATTTAAAAAAAAAAATTAATTCCTGACAAAATAATTTAAGTTTAGAGGAAATTAGATGAATTAAAAAAAAACAGTTGAATTCTTAACCAAATTGTTGAATTTTCAACAAAAAAGATGCCTTTTTAACAAAATAGTTATACTTTCAAACAAAAAATTGAATTTTCAAAATAAGTCGAAGTTCTAAACGAAGAAAAAAGTTAATTGTGAATCAAATAATTGAGATTTTCAGCAAAATAGAAGAATTTAAAAAAAATACTAGAATTTTTAACAAAATTGTTGAATTTTTATACAAAAAAATTAATTTTTAACCAAATAATTGAGATTTTGAGCAAAATAGAAGATTAAAATAAATAGTTGAATTTTTAACTAATTAATTGAATTTTCAATCCAAAAATATTTTGTATCAAAAGAGATGAATTTTGAAATAATGGTATGAATTTTCACCAAAAAAAATTAATTTTCAACCAAATACTTGAGATCTTTAGCATAATAGAAGAATTTGCGAAAAAAAAGTTGAATTTTGAAACAATAATCAAATTTTTAAACAACAACAAAAATGAATTTTCAACCAAATAATTGAGATTTGAAGCAAAATAGAAGAATTTCCAAAAAAATAGTTGAATTTTTTCAACCAAATTGTTGCATTTTCAAACAAAATAATTCATTCTCAACAAAATAATTGAAATTTAAAGGAAATTATATAAGTTTTTAAAAAACCAGTTGGAGTTTTAACCAAATTGTTGAATTTTCAATACAAAAGATGCCTTTTTAACAAAATAGATCAACTTCCCGGAAAATAATTAAATTTTCAAAACAATAGTCGAATTTTCAAACTAAAAAAATTAGTTTTCAACAAAGTAATTGAAATTCAAAGAAATTTAGATGAGTTTTCAAAAAATCAGTTAAATTTTTAACAAAATTGTTGAATATTTAGCAAAAAAGATGCCTTTTTAAAAAAATAGTTAAACTTTCCAGAAAATATATAAAATTTTAAAACAATTATCAAATTTAATTTAAAAAAATTAAATTTTAACGAAATAATTGAGATTTTAATCAAAATAGAAGAATTTAAAAAAAAATTAATTTTCAACAAAATAATTGAAGTTTAAAGAAAATTAGATGAATTAAAAAAAACAGTTGAATTTTCAACCAAATTGCTGAATTTTTAAACAAAAGCATTAATTTTCAACTAAATAATTGAGATTTTAAGCAAAATAGTAGATTTAAAAAAATAGTTGAATTTTTAACCAAATCGTTGAATTTCCAACCAAAAAATATTTTGTACCAAAAGAGATGAATTTTTAAACAATTACTTGAATTTTTAACAAAAAAAATTAATTTTCGAACAAATATTTAAGATTTTCAGCATAATAAAAGAATATAAAAAAAAAAACAGTTGAATTTTTAAAAATATCGTTGAATTTTCGACCCGAAAATATAAACTTTCAACAAAAAATTAATTTTCAACCAAAAAATATTTTCTACCAAAAGAGATACATTTTCAAAAAAAAGGAAGAATTTTCGACCGAAAAAGACAGATCATTAACAAAGCAGTTGAATTTTTGACCAAAAAAAGATGAATTTTTTACCAAAATAGATAAATTTTCAAAAAAAGTTAAATTTTTAACTAAATAGTTATATTTTTTAACAACTGAGTCGAATTTTGTACAAAACCGTTAAATTTTGATCCCGAAAAAATAAATTTTCAACCAAGAAAGATGACACTTTTACCAAAAAAGATGGGTTTTTAATAAAAAGGACGAATTTTTCATCCAAGAAGACGAATGATCAACAATGCAGTTGAATTTTTGACCAAAAAAGATGACTTTTTAACAAAATAGTTTAATTTTCAACCCGAAAATATGAACTTTCAACAAAAAAGTTAATTTTCAAGTAAAAAAAAAAAAATATTTCACAACAAAGGAAGTTGAATTTTCAACCAACAAATATTTTGTACCAAAAGAGATGAATTTTCAACAAATGAGTTGAGTTTTCAAGCTAATAAATCCAATGTTTTAGAAAGTAGTTGAATTTTAAACACGAAAAGATGAATTTTCAACAAAATAGTTGAATTTTGAAACAAACAAAAATTTATATTTAATGAAATAATTGAAAATTTAAGTAAAATAGATGAATTTTCTAAAAAATATTTGATTTTTCAAATAAGTCGTTGAATTTTCAACAAAAGAAGAAAACGATCTTTCAACAAAATAGTAAAATAAGAGAAATAAATAAATGAATAAATTAAAAAAAAAAAGTTTATTTTCAATCGAGAAGGATGACACATAAAAAAAGATGAATTTCCAATAAAATATAGGACGAATTTTTTATCCAAAAAGACGAATGATCAATTAAGCAGTTGAATTTTTGACCAAAAATGATAATTTTTAAACTATAAAACATTTGTTTTCAATCAAGAACGATAAATATTTAATCAAGACAGAAAAATTTTCAAATTTTCTGTCCAAAAAGATGAATTTTTAATAAAACAGTTAAATTTTTTACAAAAAGACGATTTTTTAATAAAACAGTTGAATTTTGAGCAAATAGTTGGATTTTCGACCGTATTAGAAAAAATTTTACCTGGAAAAATCCTGGAGTTGTCAGGGAATTTTTTTCTAGGATTTGAATAGACACCCCAAAAGACGTGAAAATGACTTGGAATTTTTTTAATTTGAATGACTACTCTGCAGCCTTTATCAACATTTTAAAACAATGAAACCCTTTTTTCGATTTTTAAAAAGTTAAAAAAAACATTACTCGGCTTCAGTCCCCCCAGTTTCAGTCTTCCTAGAACGGCTGCTCCTATAGTAGTTTCTCCGGTGCGCAGGGCGAGAGACGGTTCGCAATCATGCTCGGCCACCAGTAGCGGAGCGATAAAAGGGGGCAGTACCCTCTAGTGAATAAGTTGGTTTTAAAAATCATCACTTTCGAAAGAAATTTTGTTTCACAATTCAACCCTTTCTTTGAAAATGAGCTTTTTCGTAGAAAATTCAACTACATATTTGGTTAAACACAACTCGTTTAGTCCCAAGTAAGTTTCTGCTTAAACGTTCAGAAAAATTGTTTTTGTTCGAAAATGCAATTACTTTGGCAGAAAATTAAATTATTTTATAAAAAATGTAACTGTTTCATATTTTGTATAAAATAATTAAATTCATTTTTAATGACAAAGCATCTTTACGGGTTAAAAATTCAACTGTCTTGTAGATCATTCGTTTTTTTGCTAAAAATGTAACTATGCACATATTTGGTGGATGACTCATGTTTTTGGCACAAAATTCAGCTACTCATTTAAAAATTAAACTACTCCATCAAAAGCGCATTTCTTTGTCCAATTTAACTATTCAGTTAAATAATCAGCTCTTTTGTCAAAAATTCGCCTTCACAATTATTTCAAATTTGTTAAATTTTGAGTAATTTTTACTTGAAATCCTTCAACCATAAATTCAATTATGTACATGTAAATCACTTGAATACACTTTGATTTACTAGACAAGGTTTGAAATTTTCTCTCAAATTAATATGTATGACTAGCATTGTAGTTTTTCTTTAACTTTAAATTATTATGTGTATTAAATAACAAAATTAAGGAAACAAAACAAATATATTTTTACTACAGAGGAAAATCCAACAGAAATGGTTCTCACGGCCCTGACTGTTTACGTATGAATTTCTTCGCTTTCGGTCCAAAAAATTTAAAGACAACCCAAGACACTGGACTAAAAGTGAGAGTTTGGTGTGATTACTTTACAAAAATATATGTACAGTTATTCATTAACTCTTAACAGTCACTAATAACAAAAAATCTAAAAATTAAGTATTGGTTATGTTTATACGCGAATGCTAATTCTTGTATATTTCCTTATTATTCTTTTTTTTTTCTTTATTTGATGCAGAGATATTTCCTTAAGCGTTTATAATGTTAATATTATTACTTGATAAAAAGGTTAAGTTTTCTTCAATTCTTGATTTTTTTTTTAAACTACGATAGACTTTGTTAGTTTTGCACTAATTTCAGTTTGAGATACTTGCACATGCAGCGGCGTAGTACGATGGGGGGGGGGCTTAACTCCTCAAATTTAAGAACCCTGTGTATTCAAAAGTACTTTGACTATTCAATTGCCCATTTTCCCCACTCCTTGCCTCTACTTAAACCCGGCGACCTTTAAATAAGACGAAAACATTAGGTGTGGCGATTCGCTCCATCGCAGGGTGAATCTCTACAACTGCCATATTACCTTAATAGATGTATTAGAATTTTTTTAAGAATTTGTGGAATATATTTTCTTGAGACCTTAATGAATTGATATTAACAGCTGTTAAAAATTTAAGACAATTTAGAAACTTTCTGCATCACGTATAAGTCAGGGTTTGTGAAAAACTGTAGCGATTCGCACCGGTTAATAGTACTTATTTTCGCATATAAACATTATAATGTCTATTTTTAAACCTAGAGGTATTAATAAGAAAAAAATTCAGCTTTCGTTTCAGACAAAAAAAAAGAAGCAAGAAAGAAAAACTAAATTAAAAAAGCAGATATATTTTTCTGTGCAAAACTGAAAATTACACCCCCCTGTCCCTCTGTAAATATGTGTCATAACGTCAAAATTTTTTTTTATTATACTTCCATCCTACACTTTACCCAAGATCAAGCACAATGGATTTTTGAGTAAGGGAAGTTGAGATTTAATGCCACATATAAAAGCTAAATTTATAATTTCATATTAGATACTCAAATTATTTATCCTAACCTTAAACTTAGTTTATAGCGCTGTAAAGAATTTCCGATCATATGTAGATAGGAATTTCTACAACTTAGTTTGATCTGAACCTTTGGTGAGTATAATTTTTACTTAGGCTCCTTAGCGGATGCGAATATAGAATGCTGTATGTGACAGTGTGACACTATTTCAGAGCCTATCATCAATGTTTGCTTTCATAATTATATTATCTCCGTTGTTGAAATATTGTTAAAATTCTATTAAAATAATAATTAGCACGGCGTCATTTTAATTTATATTTTACTGGTTTATTCACTGCGAAAACTAAAATTAAAGATGTAGAATTAATGGGTGTATATGTGTATTATCTGTTTTGTACATTACTACCTCTAATCATAAGTAATGGTCATCGATTATTATTGATAAATTATTATTGTAATTTTTTACTCGCAAGTCAATCTGTATATAGCTTGTAGTACAAATCATTTATTACTAAGGGTAATAACAGTCTATCTCAGAACTTTTGAAAGAAACAATAAAAAGGTTAAAATCAATATTCAAGAAATATTGTATCTAAATGTGAATAAGAAATTTATAATTGTCTCTACTTTTTGCATTATTACATCCTTTTGCTGCAGTTAATAATTTTCATTTACGATTAATGAATTGCCTTTATTGATAATGATTTACTTGCGAATAGTTCTAGTATCAAATAGTATTTACATTTTCAAAGTTAAAGTGTTTTCTTTTCTTTTATATTTATAGAATCTCGACACACCGTACATTTTCATTTTAATTTATTAGCAGTTATTAGTAGTTTAGAATATTGGAGTAGAGGAAGAAAATGTACTTTTTAGATGTATATAGTCTGGTCTTAAAGGGGCAAATATTACTTGGACCCTGCATTTTGAGTTACAGCAATGCCAGTTGGCGCAGTGAATTTATATAATTAGCTTTAATGCCATGACCACTTGGACTACTTTGGACCCCATGCAGGGTTTCAATATCTCGCGCTGCCTATGCAGCAGGGGTGACTTGCGGTTCATTGCTTTTTTAGCTAAGCCCAAGCTAAGTTCAACGCATATTTTTTTTCTACAAAATAGTCTAAAAAGTTTAAATACTCCTGAATATAAACTTAAACTTAATAATATTCTACTGTGGCCTTGGTTTAGTCACACAAACGTTAGACATAGAGGACTAACGAAGTACTTGTATTGAGCCCTGAACGCCCCTATGAGATTCTGAGAAAAAATCAATGGTCTGAGTTGTCTACATAGTAGGGGAAATTAAAAAAAAATTAATTATTACATTCCTAAGTGTCGTTAAGGATGCATAACGTTTACATTCTAAAAAATATTCCGTGATGTGGAAGAATTTGCGAGTGGGCACAAGTTGTGATACTGAATTTATTTGTGATGCAATGTCATGAATTGTGTATCAGATATACCTTGATGATCTATATATCACACCCACAAAAGCAGGTTAAAAACTCGTTACAAGGAGCCTGAAAGCTTTTTTTGACGATATTCATGCAGTCCCACTAGATTTCATATCTTTATCCTCGACAATGTACGGGCCTCAGGGTGTATATGGAAGATGATATCATGAGCTATACTGAATCTATTGGCACTATACGTATGTCGCTTAAGTGAGACAAAACAAACAGAAAAGGACATGCCAGAAAGAGTCAGCCATACATTACAAATAAATTTAGTATCACATCTTATGCTCACTCGTAGATTTCTCCACGTCACGCGATTACAACTTGTCAGATCCAACCAGGAATTATTCTGGATTAACACACAAATCTACACTTACTGCGCTTCATAAAACAATAGTAATACACATATTTTTGATAAGAAGATCTTTGTCTACTCAGATTGCCGATATGCAAGTGGTAAACCCAACTGGATGGCATGCAAGTCAACCTAAGTCAATTTTCAGAAGTTAAACATCGTTCATCTTTCACAACTCTTAGAAGCAGGATAATAATAAATCTAAAAATTGCCCCTTTCTTATACTTAGTTACGCTACTGTTCTATTTCTAACGGTTTTTTTACCAAACCATGGCCGCGCAGTAGAATTTTATTAAACTTTCTTCAAACTACCGCTGTGAGAAGGCAATATACAAAAAACGAACATTTCTTTGTTGATATATTGTGCTGCGCTAAAATATGCATTAAACTC
>JAUELO010443644.1:0-13951 GCA_032357855.1 Amphibolips quercusostensackenii | reverse complement strand
CAAGATTAATTTTTTACCAAAAAAAGATAAATTCACAATAAAATATAAAAAATTTTCAACCAAATTGTTGGATTTTTACCCAAAAATAGAACATTGAAATTCTTAGTTAAAAAATTTAAAAAAAAAACGATTTTTAACGAAACAGATGAATATTTAGCCAGAGAGATGGCTCTTCAAATAATGAAATAAATTTTTACTAAAGAAGTTGAATTTTTAACCAAGTAGAAGCTAAATTTTCAACAAATAAGAATAATTTATTTGCTAAAAAAGATAAATTTACAATAAAATGTATGGATTTTTAACCGAATTGTTGAATTTTAACTAGAAATAGAATATTGAAGTTTTTATTTGAAAAAATAATAAAAAATAAAAAATAAAAAAAAAATAGTTGAATTTTTATTGAGAGCCAAGGCTTTTCAAATAATGAAATAAAGTTACAACAAAGTATATTAATTGTCAATCAAGAATACTAATTTCGTACCAAAAAAGACGAGTTTACAATAAAATACATTAATTTTCAACTCAGTTGTTGAATTTACAACTAAAAATAGAATGCAGTTTTTAGCTAATAACAGTATTTTTGAAGGGCAATTTTTTAAAAAATTAATAGATTTTCATTAGCAAGAGAGATAGATTTTCAAATAACACAATAAATTTTTAACAAAGAAGTTCAATTTTTAACTGAGTAGTGGGCGAATTTTCAATGAAGAAGATTATCTTTCTACCAAAAATGATGACCCAATAAATACATCAATTTTTAATCAAATTTCATAATTTTAATTGAAAACGATCAATTTTTAACTAAAAATAGAATAATAAAATTTTGATTTCCTAACGAATATAAAATGAATGTTTAACAAGGTATTTCAACTTTCAACCAATTAGTTGAATTTTGAAAAAAAAGATCAATTGTTAATGAAAAATTGTATAGACAAATTTTCAACACAAATCAGGCGAGATTGGTCAAGCGATTCCATTTAAACCTTCACATTTAATTATAGTAAACTTTTTCATATTTTCCTAAACAACTTTTCTACAGGAATTTTTTCTTTGTTCGAGCTTCCCTCGATAAACGATGCGCTCCATGATTATTACTGACTGATGCTGAAATATTTTTCTACCTTACTAACATATTTAAAAATAATAATATATAAAATTACTGATCTTCCTTTTTTACCGACTGATGGTAAAAGTGCTCTCCGATTAATGGAAGTAAATTGTTTTAGCAACCGATAGTAACTTAGCACGAATCAATCCCTCATAATGTTAACTTAGCAGGAATCTTAATTAATAACCTCACTGTTTTGCCCACTCAGCATGGAATAAAATTATCGTGCAATATTATTTCACCAGAAATCTGCACAACCAACCTCACTGTATTACCGACTGCCGGTAACTTAGCACGGAACAGAAACCTCCCTTAGTCGGTGGCGCCATCTGTTGGTGGCGGTAACTTGCGACAGTTGCGCTATCTCTCAGAATTGGGGCTCGTAGCCTCCTTGCTATACTAATGATGTACACCTGTAGTCTTTTTTCGCTTCTGCTTCTGAGTATCATCTTAATAATAACGAGATCAACGAAGCAGAGATTCTCATCTTTTCCTAATCTTTTCCCTTTATAATCAGGGTTCTTGGATTAGGGCAATCCCAGTCTGCACCACTGCTATACGCCTGGTTAAAAGTACCGGAGCGCCTTTGCTGTGGTACATTTATCTGCATTATTGAGATTCCCATCTTAGCCATTATTGGAATAATTTGGAACATTTTTTAAGGTCCTTCAGCCTCTTGCCCGTAAAACGAATAAGAGAAGCTGGTACCATTTAGACCTTAACACGGTGATTACATCATGGCTTGGGAGCATTAGAACTTGCGTCAGTTTTATTTTAGTTAAAAGGTTACCATCTGTGCACATCAGAATGTCAACGTACACAGTTTAGATTACCCCATCTGCGCACGTAAATTGTTGGCAAGGTAACATCTGCGCACGTCGAAATTTAGACGTGCACATAAGGGCCGGTGCAGTTGTACCCTTTCCAGGTATGCTTACCAGAACGGGCGGCTAACTTTTAGACGCGTATTCGGAGAGAGGTTCTTTTTTAACATTTAGGTAAAATATCGGTTACAAAAATTTCGTAAATACACTGTGAAATATTGATTTTACTACTCACCGCTGAGAGTGCAGACAGCAGAGCAACAGTCAGATCCGGTTACACAGACTTCTCCATGCAATTTTCTATGTACGCTACAGTCCCGGGCATCAGCAGCTCCAAAGAGAATAGCCGCACTAGCAAGAGCCAGACAAGTGATGTTCAAAAGATTCATTTCGGAAAATGATTATGCTTCTTTTGCTTCGGGTGTGGCTAATATGCCATACAAAGCCAGGTATCTAACCCTACCGTGAAAAATGATATCAGGAAAAAAGCAAACCTTAGTAAACTAATCTCTTTGAAGCACGTGAGGCAGATTAGTCAAATTTTTCATATCGATGGAGGACAGAAAAACAAGTGCGTATATAACGCAACGTGACACATAAAAAATAGAGCATGACATATGAATCATGTTTTTATGCCAAGAACGTTAAGATAACAAATGTTTACGAAAAACTGTTGTGAAAACTGTTCAAAAACAAGATAAATGTGAATTAAACAAATGTATTGTACGATAAAAATTTTTCTGAAAATAATTAGGCATCAAATATTGCGGTACCGGATCACACTAAATCTTAATGTACTAATTTTTCCAGCAAAAAAATTATTGAAGAATGTGGGAGTCTTTTGTTAGAGAGAGTGAAAAACTTTTTAGGTCAACAATATGTTTAGTCACATTGATTTTTGGATCACTTTAATGGACCAGGAATTGGTGTTCTAACATCCACCCAACAACAGTCTAGGAGTCACATGAATCTGAATTTTCCTCAAAGGTTGTTAGGAATTTCTTTCTACCCCTTACCCAGGAAAAACAAAACATCAGAATTTACGTTGAGAGGTGCTAGGAATTTTCTTTACTTTTTAATTAGGGGTAACAAAGAAGTTCTTCACTATATAATTTAGTTAGATCCTATGATATTTTGATTAACTTAATGACCTAAGGCATAATTCTAGAACATCACTAGGTGTCCACCACTGAAGTAAGGCTCATTAAAACTTACTTTCAGGAGTGAAAGACATTTTTTGCTTTCCCGAATCAGGGAGAACAAAGATTTTCTTTAAATATCACTGTAGCTGAATCCAATCGTTTTTTGATCAGCTTGATAACCCAGAGGATGCTCTTGCACCATATCTAAGAAACACAAGACACATTATCTCTGAAAAAGTATAATTTTATCACTACTGTACAGTCCCCGAAGTAAATTTCTGAAGGAGAACAAATCAAAGCAATGCTGCAGGTGCACAAAACGCATCTTTTGCAAGAAAGCCTGGTTAGTTCAGTACTTTGAAGCCCCTTCATTAAGATCCTCAATGTCACGATATGTCCAACATGCTCACCAGATATGAAACACAAATCATTATCGGTGAAGAAAAGAATTAGAACAAATGAAAAAAAAAATTTAAATACACTCATCTCGCATTAAATGGCCGCTCATTAGTTGACCGGCTTCACGTTTTTTCACGTTTGACTGGTTCTGGCCCTCAATGAGAGTCCCTTGACGGCTTACGCTGACGGATCACGCTCCTAAGTGTCGACATAAGAGTGCTCGCTCGTCGATTTTAATCCGATTTAAACTGGATTTTAATAGCACTCACTAGTTGGCCATCTATATCCGAGGCCGGCCAAATTACGAGTGATGAGTGTCATTAAAAATAATTTTTTAAAATCGAACAGAATTAAAAATATTTCTAGAATTTTAAAAATATAAATAAATCAATTAGTATAAAAAAATAAAAAGAATTGAAAAAATAGAAAAGAATTGAAAGAAATTAAAAAAAAATTAAAACAATAAAAAGGAATTAAATGTGATTGATAATAATTAAACATAATTGAAAAGAGTTTACAAAAAGTTTGAAGGATTCAAATAGAATCAAAAATAATAGAAATAAATGTACTGTGAGAAACAAAAAGAATAAAATTGAATATAATTGGAGAGAATTTAAAATAATATTAATAAATTCAAAAGCATTGAAATTAATAGAAGAGAATGGAAAAAATAAAAAATAAATAAAAATGAATTGAAAGGAATCCCAAATAATTCCTAAAAAGTGATAATTGGAAGCATTTTGTCATACAAAAGTGACCTAAATTTTTAAAATAATGAGAGATATAACTAATTCCTATTATTTAAACTATTGGGAACAGAAAATTACATAATGAGTTATAATTGTACCATTTTTCTGCCTTCTAATAATACAGTGAGAAAAAAAGAATTGAAAAGAATTTAAGATAATTGAAAAGCATTAAAAAGAATATGATCGAATTAAAAAGAAATCATATGAATTAAAAAAGAATTTAACACAATTGAAATTAATTAAAAGGAATGTAAAATAATTAAAAAGATTTTTGATGAATTAAACAGAATTGAATGAAATTGAAAAAGATTAAAATGTAAAAAAAAATTAAAACTTAAAATGAATGGAAAAGAACTAAAAAAAATTAAGAATAGTTGAATAAGATTTAAGAGAGTTGGAAAGAATCAAATAGAATTGACTATAATTCTAGAAAAATAAAGAGAACAGTAAAAATTCGAGAATTGCTGAAAAGAGTCGAAAGAAATTGAGAAGAATAGAAACCACAAAAAGGTATTGAAAAAAATTGGAACCACAGAAAACATGAAAGGAATTGATAATAATTAACGAGTTAAAAAAAGCTGAACAGATTTTAAAAGGATTGAACAAAATATAAAGTAATAGAAACAATAAAAATAAATTGAAACGATTGAAAAGAATTGAAAAAAATTAATATAATTTCACAATGTTGACAAGAATTGTAAGGAATTGAGAAGAATCGAATAAAATTGGAGATTATCACATAATATTGACGATAATTGAAAAATATCGTAAAGTATTCAATAGAATTAAATTTAATGTAACTGAGAAGATTTTAGGACTAAAAATGATTCAAAAAAATTGGAACTAATATGAAAGCATTGAAAATATTTTGAAATAATTAAAAAAGATTAAAAGAAATCATGAAGAATTAAAACAAGTCTAAAAAAATAAAAATAATTTTAAATATATAAAAATAATTGCAGATAAATGAAATTAATGTAAAATAATTAAAAAGAATTAAAAATAATGAAAAACAATTTTAAAAATTAAAAACGGTGAATTTCAAGAACCTCTCACGGTTTTCTATTTTAACTATAAATAAAAAGAAAACGAAAACAAGTGACTAGCTGAAGCAGTTAAGATTACTTTTTTCGATAAGATTTCTCCTTGTCGTGCCTTGTCTTAAATGTGGAAAAAAAGTAGTACAAAATTTAAATTTGTCAAATATTGAGTATGAATGTGTACGATAACAGATGTAGAAAAAATGCAATAAATCATTTTTGTTAAAGTTTTATTTCCAAAAAAATGCTGCTATTTATTTATTTTTTGTCATTAACTTAAAAAATAATAATTTTCTGTAATACCCAGGGTTCTAGGGGTGAGAATAATCGATTCAAATTGAAAAGAATTGAAAAAATATTAAATGGAATTAAAAAGAATAGAATACGATTCAATATAATTTTAAAAATTGACATAAATAATTCGAAAATATTTGGCACGAATACAAAAAATTGAAAACATTCAAAAAGAATTGAAAATAATAGAAAGGAATTTAAAATAATTATAAAAGATTAAAAGGAATTGTATAGATTTTTAAATGAATTGAATAGATTTTAAAAGAATAGAAATAAAATAAAAATAATTGGGACAAATCGAAAGTAATTGGAAAGATTAAAAAAAAATTTAAAGTAATTGAAAAAAATGGTAAAAAAATTAAAAGTAGTTCCAAAGATTTCAAACAATTTTTGCGGATTTCAGTTGATTTAGGTACTTTCAAAAAACATCTTGGAATATTGTATAGATAGGTATCTTAGGCACACATAAATTTCTGTGCAGGTTGAAAGAATCTTAAAAATTGAAAAGAATCGTGAAGAATTCAAATACATTGAAAAGTATTGAAATTTGTTGAAAAGCATTTTAAAAAATTCAAAATAGTTTTTAAAATTAAAAAGAATTTAAGCAAACTGAAACATTGAAAAAAATTAAGAACAAAAATTAATATAAAAGAATGGAAAATAATGAAAAGGAATAAAAAAGGATAGAAATGAATAAAATAGAATTTTAAAAATTTAAACAAATAGAAAAGAATTAGAAAGTCTTGAGCGGAATTGAAAATAATTAAAAAGAATTAAAGTGAATGTAAAATTAATAAAAGGAAATAAAAGTAATTTAAAATAATAAAAAACAATAGAATTAAATTTAATATAATTATAGAAATTTTACTCAGAATCGTCAATTTTAGGTAAATTTAATTGAAACTCACAATTTTTGTCATTATGATTTTTTGCTATTTTCTCTTAATAAAAATTGCTTTATTCACATAAAATACTACTTCAAATAAGAAATTAGATACTTACATAAATTGTTTAACAACACTTATCATTCTTTTTAGCAAATTGATCTAAAAATGGTATTAGGAAGTCGCGGTGATTCTAAAAATTTACCACTATTTGTCCAATTTTAAATTGGATTGAGGTAAACAATTAATTAAAGTTGACAAAATTAATTTTTTAAATTAATCTTTTGTTATTATTAATGAAATTTAATTTTATTGATACTACAAGGTAGTATTTTTTTCCTAAATTTTTAACCATTTGTCTACTGTTTATTTAAAGTTAGTTAATAATTAATTCTATTCAGCACATATAATTATTTAAACAAATTATTGTTAATTATAACTATCTTTTTATTTATTAATACTAGATAGCAGCGATTTTTTTAAAAGTTTCTACTTTTACAAGCCTTGCAATTTTTAAAGTAATAAATAATGCAAGTTGAAAAAGAAAGATGCTTAAACAATTAATTATTCTTTATAACTATCTTCTCTTAAATAATTGCTTAAAAGCTGCATGTTTTTTTATAATTTTAAACTTTTTATCTACTTTTAACTAAGAATGTTATAATAACAAATAAAGCATAACAAAAATAATTTTTTAAACAAATTTAAATTGTCTTTAACTAAATTCTCTCACAAGCACTTTGCTTCCTGTTAGCAAATGTATTTGCTTCCTCATAGAAGAAGCATCGGTGACTTTTCATATGATAGGCAAATTAAAGTTTTCATCTTGATCTATTTCAGAATAGAAATTCAGAAAAAAAAGAGGATTATAAAATAGTACAAAAAATGTTTTTAAATGAAATGTCAATTTAGACAAAACTAATTGTTTAGTTGAAAGGGTAATTTTTCAAACTAAAAAAAAACATGGGAAAATTCTATCACACCCTATCTTTTTCACAGCTTTATGAGTTCACTACGAAAATTGTCAGAATTATTTTATTTGAAAATTTATAGTCAAAACGTCTTTTTTATTTTTGCATAAGCTTTGATTTTTGTTGATAAAAAGTTTCTCTATTTAAAACGGATGTTTTAAATATTACAAATGAGCATAACTTGCTTGCTCTTTAAAAAAGTGTATCAATATTATAGGTTAATCGGTTTTCCTCAAATCAAGGAATCTTTTCCGTTTTTGCATAAATTCTGAACATATCGTTTCCATTTGTACATCAACTTTCAATTATGAAAATAAAAAAAATTTTTATGTGAAAATTGATTTTTAATATCATATAAATAACCATCACTTTCTTACTCTTTGATAAAATATATTAATATTATAGGTCTTCAATTCGTCTCGAACCCAGGAATCTTTTACACTATTGCATCAATTCTGAATTATATAAAAGAAAAATTTTTTCCTATAAAAAAAGTATTTTTGAATATTATACATTACCATAGTTTTCTTACTTTTCAAAAGAATGCATAAACATTATACTCGTAGGTGAATCGATTCGTCTCAAAACCACATAACTTTTTTATTTTCACATCAACTTTCGAATGTAAAAATAAGAAAATTTTAACCATTAAAATCATTTTTAATACAACATAAATGACTATAACGTCCTTACTCTTTGATGAAATATATTAATATCATGGGTCAATCGATTCGCCTCGAACCAAGCAATCTTTTATATTGTTGCATCAACTTTGAGTTATGTAAAAATAAAAAGTTTCAATATCATCTAAATAAACATAAAATTTCAATTGTGAGAATGAGAAAATTTTTAATATTGATATCGATTTCTAATATAATATAAATTACTAAAACTGACTTACTTTTTAATGAAATATATTAATATTATAGTTTAATTAGTTCATCTCGACTCGAGCAATCTTTCAAGGTTTTATATCAATTTTGAATTGCGCAAATGAAAAAAGTTTTACCATAAAAAACTGTATTTTTAAATAATATACACTACCATAGTTTTTTACTCTTTGATAAAATGCATCAACATTATAGGTCAATTAATTCGTCTCGAATCAACACAGTTTTTCCATTCATACATCAACTTTTAATTATGAAAATGAAAACATTTTTACTATGAAAATTAATTTTTAATATTATATAAATAACCATAACTTCCTTATTCTTTGATTAAATATATTATTATTACAGGTCAATCGATTCTTCTCGAACCAAACAATCTTTTATGGTTTTGCATCAATTTTGAATTATGTTAAAGAAAAAAGTGTAACCATAAAAAAACCGTATTTTCAAACATTGTACATTACCATATCTTTTTTACTCTTTGATAAAATGTATCAACATTATAGGTCAATCGATTCCTCTCGCATCAACACATCTTTTTAATCCATACATCAACTCTCAATTATGAAAATGAGAAAATTGTTGCTATGAAAATTCATATCAATATTATATAAATAACCATAACTTTCGTACTCTTTGATAAAATATATTGATATTGTAGGTCAGTCGATTCATCTCGAACTCAGGAATCTTTTACATTATTGCATCAATTTTGAATTATATTAAAGAATAATTTTGTCTATCAAAAACCGTGTTTTCAAATATTATACGTTACCATAGCTTCCTTACTCTTTAATAAAATGTATTAACATCATAGGTCAATCGATTTGTCTCGAATCAACACATCTTTTTCATTTTTGCATTACCCTACAATTGTGAAAATGTGGAAATTTTTACTAGTAAAATCAATTTTTATTATAATATAAATGACCAAAAATAACTTACTCTTTGAAAAAATATTTTAATATTATTGGGTCAATCGATTCATCTCGAACCAAGCAATCTTTTGTGTTTTTGCATCAATTATGAATTATATTGAAGAAAAATGTTTCAAGATCAAAAGCCGTAGTTTAAATATCATACAATAACATAGCTTTCTTACACTATAACAAAATATATTAACATTATAATTTATTCGAATCATCTTCAATCAACACATCTTTTCTATTTTCACATCAACTTTAAATTATGAGAATCTGAAAGTTTTTACCATGAGAATCGATTTTAATGTAATATAGGTGGCTATAACTTTCTTACTCTTTAACAAAATATATTAATATAATGTTTTTACCAATACATCTTGAACCAAGTAATCTTTTTTGTTTCTACATCAACTAGAATTATGTGAAACTCAAAAGTTTTACCATGAAAAACCGTATGTTTAAATATTGTACATTACGATAACTTCCTTACTCATTGAAAAAATATGTTAATATTGTAGGTAAATCGATTTATCTCAAGCCCAGGAATCTTTTACACTATCAGATAAATTTTGAATTATATCATTAAAAACATTTTTACTATAAAAGCCGTGTTTTTAAATATTATACATTATCATAGCTTTTTTACTATCCAATGGAATGCATAAATATTGTAGGTGAATCGATTCGTTTCAAAGCCACATATTTTTTTTATTTTCACGTCAACTTTCAATTGTGGAATTAAGAAAATATTTACTTAAAAATCAATTTTCAATATTATATAAATAACAATAACTTCCTTGGTCTTCAATGAAATATATTAATATTATAGGTCAACAGATCCATCTCGAACCCAGTAAACTTTTATATTATTGCATAAATTTTTGATTATATTAAAGAAAAATGTTTTACTATTGAAAATTGTATTTTCAAATATTATTTATTATTATTATTATATATTATATATTATATTATTATTCGTCTCAAATTCACATATTTTTTCTATTTTCACATCAACTTTCAATTATGAAATTGAGAAAATTTTTGCTATTGAAATCGATTTTTATCATAATATAAATGGCTTAAACTTACTTACTCTTTGATGAATTATATTAATAACATAGGTCAATCGATTCATTTCAAAGGAAGAAATTTTGTATATCCTTGCATAAATTTTGCATCATATTCAAGAAAAAAGTGGTACTATAAAAAAGACGTATTTTTGAATATTATTATGCATTACCATAGCTTACTTACTCTTCAATAAAATGTATCAATATTAGAGGTCAATCGATTTTTCTTGAATCAACGCATTCTTCTCATTTTCACATCAACTTAAAATTATGAAAAGTAAAAAATTTCACTATGAAAATCAATTTTTGATTCAATATAAATGGCCATAACTTCCTAACTCTTTGATAAAATATATTAATATTACAGGTCAATTTATGTATTTCGAACTAAGAAATCTTTGAGTACTTGCATCAATGTGGAATTATATTTAAAAAAATTTTTATTATGAAAAACCGCATCTTCAAATTTTATACATTACCATAGCTTTTTTACTGTATCATAAAATGTTTCAACGTTATGGGTTAATCGATTTTTGTCAAGTCAATACATCTTTTCTATTTTCACATCAAGTTTAAATTATGAGAATCAAAAAATTTTTACCATAAAAATCGATTCCTAATGTAATATTAATGACCATAACTCTCTTACCTTTTAATAAAATATATTAATATTGTAGGTCAATTGATTTATCTTAAACTAAAGAATCTTTTATAGTTTTGCATTAATTTTGAATTATATTTAAAAAAAGTTTCACTACAAAAAACCGTATTTTAAAATATTACACATAACCATAGTTTTCTTACTCTGTAATAAAATGCAACAACGTCATAGGTCAATCGATTCACGTTGAATCAACACATCTTTTCTACTTTTATATTAAGTCTTAATTATGAAAATTAAAAATTTTTTACTACGAAAATCGATTTTCAATATAATATAAATGAACGAAACTTATTTACTAGTTAATGTAATACAAAAATATTATAGGTCAATCAATTTATCACGAATCAAGTAATATTTTATGTTTTGGCATTAATTTTGATTTTCAAATAAAAAAAATTTGTACGATAAAAAATTGTATGTTTAAATGCTATACATCACCATAGCTTTCCTACTCTTTAATCAAATGTATAAACATTATAGGTCAATCGATTCACTTCGGGTCATCACATCTTAGCCATTCTAGCATTCTAGCATTCATACAGAAAAACATAGTTATAAGCAATGATAATTTATTCAAGCAATTATATTTGTTGAATTATATTAATAATTATCTCGCTTTAAGTAAAAAGATGACGAAAAGTAGCAAAAATTCCAAAAAGACGCGAAAATCTAGCATTAATGTAGAAAAAGATAGTTATAAATAATAATAATAAAAGGTTGAAACAATTACGTTTGTAAATTGCATTGATTATTAGTATACTTTAAGCAAAAAAAAGTAGACCAAAAGTTAAAAAATTGCCACTTTATAACATTACTTAAAGGAAATGTTATTAAAAATAATAATAAACTGTGCGAAAAACTATGTTTGGCAAAGATGGTTTATCACCACCTCGATAATGGCGAGTCCTTAATCAAAGATATACGTATATCGATCATACGTATATCGGTAGATCATATGTGGGCGCCAGCCAGGCCCAAAAGTCAGTCAAGAAATAAAGGAAGTCATTTAAGAACGTCAATTTTATTCGGTATAAGAAAAAGGATATCAAACAAAAGTTTAAATCCAGCTGAAACCTAGAAAAAAAGAGCTAAGAAAGCAAGGCATCACAGGGGTGGTTCTTTAAAATCACAACGGCCATCTTTTATTTTGGAAATCGATTGAACATCTGTATTTGTATTTTTAATAAAAAGAATCAGAACGCAAATTACAGAAAAGAATTGATACCGATGCCTACCCCGTTAATGTACGAAAACCTAAACGAGTGCTAATCGCGACCACGTGGTCGCCGGCAAGAATTAGCGCGAGTCCCTAACAAAATTTAAGAAAGTTATCCCCACGCACTGACTCGACTTCGCCGAAATGATTAAAAAAAAAAAGAACAAAGAAATTAAACATCACACAAAATAAAAGAGGGGTCAACCTCGGCAATGGCTAGGTTGAAGCAAAATCTACAAGCCCATACTATCATCTAGCCCCGCTATTGCATCGCTTGCCGAAATCAAAGAAATTTACCTTAGGCATTCCTGACTGTAGTGATTTTCAGCGGTCAATTAATCAACAAGATAGCGTCCAATAAAATGGTCAAACGATCAAAATTTTTTCAGTCCAATACACAGATCCATTCGATTCATCGATCTTACTTGAATTTGATGCGTCCCTATCATGTCACATGCGGAAAATCTCTTCGGCAAGTCACACCTGCAGCATCTCTCACCTGCTGCATCTCTCACCAGTAAAAAGGAATTCGACCTGTAATATTTATGCAGCTAGTCACAGGGGTGCCTTCCCGCCCCCTACAATCGTTGGAAGAGGGTAGGGAGTTTGACGACGGGAGAAGCCGATAGATAGAGATGCCGCTGTCGTGAAATGATGCAGGTGTGACTTGCCGCAGAAAGACTTGCCTCATGTTAGATGATAGAGGTCCACTTGCTGCGCGCGAAAGACCAAGAACGAGAGTGCAAATGCGTTCTGCCACGCGCCAAGACCGTCAAACCCAGGGGTGCTCACGTGAAGGCGCGCTGATAACGCACGGTCACTGCGCAACTATCAAAAAATCTATGAACTAACAACCGCAACTTCAGCTAAAAATTAATTTAAATGTACAATTAAGGCACAATAGAAATGATTTTCCGGCGTTAGTTAACCCTTCTCAGTGTCATTGAGCTTTTTCAAAAGAAAGCTTCATATGACCTGTAATGTTTCATAACTTACCGAGTTGAATCTTGGCGGGAAGATTCAAATATAAAAGAAGAGTTCGATGGCGTTTTAAGTTCGAAGATCGAAAGCATCCTCTACTTCTGATAACGGTCGTTCAAACCAACTCATGCGACTGAACCGCGAGTTAATTACCGATTGACAAATGAAACATTTAAATATTTCATCTCAGAAAGGGTCGGTTTAGAAGGACCATGAGACTTTCAGCCATTCACTTTTACAAGCGAAAGTTTCACGAGAATTTTGTTAATATTCCAACTTCAGTCCTAGCGAGAAAAATCTTAATGAAAATGCTGAAAACGGGATATTGAATCGACAATAATGCAACTATAGCACGCAGAACCCGACCTATAAGTCTATATCCTACGTTCGACCTGACATGGGTACGCATGCGCATACGCTCCCATGTGCCTACCCAATGATTCGAGGCCAAAGCTCTGACTTATACTACGACGCGAAATTACCATATATTACATCATTTACGCATTTTCAACTCTTCGGTAGTAGATCTCTGCAGAAGCTGGACCCCATGGTCGATAAGTTGTGCTTGTAGTACCCTTGATATCTAATGGGGTCACACTCTCTCCAGGCGTCCGATCATACGGTCACAAATTGACGTCAGGCTTGTCAAAATAGCGTTTAACTAGGCGCATACGTATATAACAGGGCTACGTTATGTGTGGCTAGTGTCGTGCATGACGCTCAGTAGCTGATACAAGATGGCGGTATCGTGCAGTCCTGACCACTCGAGCGTTTGAGGCCCGCCATTACATGA
>JAUELO010443613.1:0-13953 GCA_032357855.1 Amphibolips quercusostensackenii | reverse complement strand
GGAGATTATTGTATTGCTCTTTCAAGATCACTGAATGACCAACCGGTATAGGGGCATATATGTTTCCATTGTGAAGTGAGACGGCTTTCAAACTCCTCACTGATGAATCAATAAATAGTCGCCAGTCACTAACTACATATTGAACACTTTTATACTCATTTATCAGTCCTTCAATATTATTGCAATAAACCAAACTCTTTGCTTTAGATAAGAATTTACGGAATGGGCGATCTCGATCACGATGAGAATTCACTCGAGTACCTAGAACTACGAAATTCTTCTCTTTTAATCTAGAAGCTACGAGTTCGGAAATTTCTTTCCAAAGTCCTGCGTCTCGAACTAAGTCACGTAGCTCGTCTTGAGTAAAACCATGCGCATTTCCGGGCTGACAATCTTCTGATTTTTGCGATTCAATTAGCTTGTCATTTTGCTAATCTCCGAATTCTTTAAATGCCATTCTTCTATATGTATTATTAGTTTCTGTTTCAAGAGAAAATTCGTCAGTAAATATCTAATGTTCACTTTAAACCTGTTCAATGCTAATTAAAACAGCATGAGCCACAAATTGAACAGATGCATATAATATTGTAGAATTATTCTTTCTATTGTACTCAGATGTATGGGTCAAGCAGAAATAGCAATCAGTGTCATGATATTTTGGCTCTCGTCAGATCTTAGAAGAAACAAGTATCTGCTTCTTCTTTTCCGTGATTCGCAGGGAGCAAGTGACGCATAATATTTTTGGAGCCCAAAAATTTTCCATTCTACTGGTATCTATATTGAAACATTTTTTGTACTGTGCTTTTAATGTATCTGTAAATTGCCCTTTCTAATTCGTGATGACGTATTTCCCACAAACAACGCAAAAGTTGTTTAATTGATGATAACATGGGTTTGTTGATGAACTTGTAGCATTAGACTCTAAAAGAGCCAAGTTTTTCACCAAATTAGAGCTGCGGTCGCATAATGACGCCGATTGCGGGCCCGCTTGCTCACCTTGACCAATGGCCAAAACTAGGTTTCCGAGTCCCTGTATAATACGGCTACTTTTTCTTGTGCCTGCTATGACGGCTTGAACGCCATTACCCAGGGACTTCGCCGGTAAACCGTTGCCCACCATCACAACGTGGAGGTGCGCTAGGAGCAGGCACGAAAAATGTCGATTTACGATGTTCCTTCTTATAGCATATTATGTAAGTAATAAATCTTGGCCTCTGTTTGATCTGGAGAATGATTCTGTTGGTCAAATCCTAAGGTCATTCCTTACGGTGAAAATGCTCAACAGTTGAATGTGATTTCGTAAAATAATAGACCCATGGTATTAAATTTAAAGTCGGTTGAATGTAAACACTCAAGCTTGAAATTAAACATTAACTCATTCAATTTCTCATTTTAGACTCTGAACCTATCATTTCACGAAATCACATCCACCGGGATCGTGATCAGCGACCCCAAAAACATAAAGGTCCACTGGTTCGAGACCCTTTCCTAGCTAAGACGTCAGCCGAGAGATTTAAAGAACGATTTGACCTCTAGATGACCTTCAAAAGACCTGCGAAGGTCGGTTCGACAATTACTTCAATACGTATTTGAACGTAAAAATTTCCGCTCTTTCAGAATCCGGGGTCAAAAAAATTGCATCATTCGGATTAAGGTGTTTGACCTTTATTTAACCTTGATTTAGACGTGATGGGTTCATATGGACACCGGGATAATGATCAGCGACCCCACGAACGTAAAAGTCCACTGGCTTGAGACCCGTTCCTAACTAAGACATCAGCCGAGAGATTAAAAGAAGGATTTGACCTCTAGATTACCTCCAAACGATCTGCAGAGGTCATTTGACCTTGATCTAGACGTGACGGGGTCATATGGACAACGGGATCGTAATGAGCGACCCCGAAATCATAAAGCTTAACTAGGCTGAAAGATGCTCCACCTTAATTTCATCTTGTGGCCCTGTGTAATCTTTTATTACACAAATTGTAGCCAATATTTAATAACACGGTTTATGTACATCATTGAAACAAATTGAGATTTAATCATTTAAAGTAATTTATTATTGCAAAAAAAATTAATTAGCTAATATTTAATTGACCAGTTTTTGAAATAAAAAGCGTTGAACTATAAATTTTTAATAAAAAATACTAATGAATTTCAGTTTATATTTTTTTTAAATCTAAACTTTTTTTATACACTCAAATACACTCAAATAATTTTCACTTTATATATATTTTTTTAATTTGAAGTTGCATATTCAAATAGGCTTATCATTGTATTTTATTAAATAAAATTGAACTGCATGTGCATATAACTTTAAAAATTCAATTTAGATCAACATTTCACAACGTCACAAACACTTTTAAAAAGTAATTAATCAATTAATTCACAACATAAAATTCATTAAACAATTATTTTAATTGAAACAGTCAAGTATTATTTACACTATATATTTTTTTATTTAACAATGCATTTCTATGCATTTAATTTATTTATGATATGTTACTCAAATGAAGAATATTGAACATTAATCTTTATGTACGTAAAGCATTACGCAATTATTTTCATTTCAATTTTTAAATAATTTTCACTTCGTATATTTTAATAATTAGAGCATTAAAAGGGTTAATCGCACACAAAAATACACAATATGTACTATGTAATAGTAAAAATACATAAATCAAAATAATTATTAGTGATCGATAAAATTAGGAATCTACTTTTTTAGTTCTGTTGATTTTAATTTATTATCGAAAGGTCACAGCTGTTACTCTTTAATTCCTTTTTTTGGATATTGTGTCGTTTTTTAAAAAATTTAATTTAATGTTTTTCATATTAATTTTTACGATTTCGACCAAAATTACGCGTTCCATTTAAAAATGATTCAGAACAAATGTGTCGTTTTTTCTTAGAAGAAAAACTTTTGTTTAATTTTTTTGTGTAGCTTGTGGCGTTTGTCCAAAAATGTTATCTTTTATTTTCAATTCCTTTTCAACTAATAAAAAGAATTTACACATCCTGTCAAAAAATGATTGATAACAAGTTTGTAGCTCTTTTTTTGATCATCAACTTTTGCTCATTCATTTTCCTCATAGCTTATGTCGTTAATCTGAAAATTCAATTCTTTTATTTTTAATTTTATTCTATACGATTTAAATCGAAATTAGGCGTTTCATAAAAAATTATTAATAACAAATTTATAGTTTTTTTGTGAGAACAACTTTTGTCAAATTATTTTTTTTCGTAGCTCGTGGCGTTTGCCCAAAAATTTAATACTTTTTTTCCTAATGTCGTTTTTCACTGCTACGACAAAAATTACGCATTTTTTCAAAAACTGAGTATTAACAAAATTGTAGCTCTTTTTTAGTGAGCAGCTTTTGATAATATATTTTTTTTCACAGCTTCTGTCGTTTGTCTGAAAATTTAATTCTTCTATGTTTAATTTTATTTTTTACGGTTCAAACCGGAATTACGCGTTTCATCAAAAATAATTTATAAAAAATGTATAGTTCTTTCTAAAGAACAACTTTTGTCAAATTATTATTCTTCTCGTAGCTAATGGCGTTTGTCTTAAAATGGTTTTTGTTTACTTTTAATGTCCTTTTCTACTGCCAAAGCACAAATGACTCATTCTATCAAAAACTGATGGGTAACAAAATTGTCGCTCCTTTCTAGAGGAACAACTTTTGTTTAATTTTTTTCTAGTGGCTTGTGTTGTCTTCCATAAAAAAGTTATTGACAACAAATTTGTGGACTTTTTTTGACGTGCATAATTTTTGTGAATTCATCTCTTTATATATTTCGCATAGTTTTACAGCAGTATGGAATTATTGATTTTTTATTGTATATTGTGTGATTGAAAGTTAAATTTTTGATTTTTCAAAAAAATTTAGAAACTTTTAAGGATTATCTTGTAGGGCTTTCTAAAACAAAGTTTTCCTTACTTCGGACTTTTTTTTATATTGAACGTTGTTCGCCTTAAAATTGTCGATTTCGCCTTTCACAGAATCGAGCGGATCATCAAGCAAATCAAAAGGCGTCTCGAAGGCATTAGGTAGATTGGGTGTTGGAACTCCGCGAGTTTTAAGATCTGGTAAGTATTTTTATTCAAATTCCTGACTGAATCACCAAAATTGTTTTTTTTTTTTTTGCAAATTTAACTGAATTATTAAGAATCCGTCTTTTTGGGTTAAAAATTTAACTCTTTTTGTAGAACATTAAACTTTTGTTTAGAATTCATATCTTGTTGCTGATAATTAAAATGAAATCTTTTTTAGATGAAAATTATTTTTTTTTGAAAATTAGTCTTTTTAATTGAAAATATCATCTTTTTGAGTAGAAATATTTTATCTTTCTTGGATAAGTATGCAACTGTTCTGTTGGAAATTCAACTAATTCCTGGAAATTTACTTTTTGTTTAAAATTCGTATTTTTTTGTTAAAATGTTAATTAAAATCGTTTTGGATGATAATTTAACTCTTTTTCTAAATATTTGTCTTTTTTATTTAAAAATGCACCTGTATTAGTAAAATTTTTCTTTTTCTTGCACAAAAATGCAACTGTTTAATCAAAAGTTTAAAAATCTTGTTAAAAATTCATTCTTTTGGTTAGAAAATTCGACTATTTAGCAGAAATTTAATTTATTGTTTACCATTCTTATTTTGGTGTTGAGAAGTGACCTGGAATCTTGTTTGGATGAAAATTAATTCATTTTATAAACTTTTTTTCAATTCATATGTTTTGAAAGAAATTAAATTTTTTTTAATAAAAATGCGACTGTAATGTTGAAAATTTAACTCTTTTTTAAAAATTTGTGTATCTGATTTCAAAGTTCACCAGCTTTAGCAAAAATGACATTTTTCTTGGATAAAAATAAAACTGTTAGGTTAAACATTGAATAATTTTGTTGAAAAGTCATACTATTAGTTCATAATTCTACTGTTTTTTTTTTAATTTAACTATTTCGTAGAAAATTTACCCTTTTGCTGAGTTTAATATTTTGATGTTGAAAAGAGAACTGAAATCTCTACTAGGTAAAAATTCAACCATTGAAAAAAAATTTTTTTTTTAAATAAAAATTCGTCTGTCTTAAGAGAAATTTTATCAATCTTGAATGGAAATTTCTTTGCTGGTTACAAATTAAACTATTTCGTTAAAATGTCGTACTTTTAATTGAAAATTCTTCTGTTTTGCTGAACATTTAACTGTTTTGTAGAAAATTTACTTTTTCTTTAAAATTTATATTTTGGTGTTAAAAAATGAACTGCAATCTTTTCTGGAAGGAAAGTTCAACTTGAAAAAAATGTATCGTTTTTTATTAAAAATTTATCTTTTTAGATTGAAAATTATATTTTACTCGTAGAAACTTCTTTTCTGATTATAAATCCATATTTTGATCTTGAAAAGTCAACTGGAATCTTTTTTGGATAAAAATTCAACTATTTTTTCAAGGTTTGTTAAGCTTATATCTTGGTTAAAAATTTATGTTTTGATCCTAAAAAGTAAACTAAAATCTCTTCTAACAGAAAATTTAATTATTTTCTTCGATTATTTTTTTTTTATTTGAAAATTCAGCTGCTTTGGTAAAAATTTCTTTTTTATGAAAATGCAACTTTTTGGTTAAAATTATTCTTCCCTGCAAGTATTTAACTGTTTTGTTTATATTATTATATTTTTTATATTTTTTGTTGAAAACTCATTTCTTCGATTGCTGGCTTAATTATTTTGTTAAAAATTAATATTTTTAAATTGAAAATTTAACTACTTGGGTAAAAGTCAAACTACATTGCTAAAAATTTTTTTTTTATTGAAGGCTTATGTTGAAAATTCTCCTTTTTTGGTAAAAAAAAATATTTTTTTTTGAAATTTCAATTTTGTTGGGTAAAAATGCATCAGTTTTGAGGAAAAATAATTTTTTGATTAAGTCGTATTTTTTGTTTGAAAATTTAATTTTCTTAGAGAATATTAGTCTTGTCTTGAAGGTTCAACAATTTAAGATAAAATTTTCTTTCATAGGTGAAAAATCTTTATTTCTTAAAAATTCGTCTTTTTGGTCTTGAAATTCTTTTTTTTTTGTATAAATCTCATCTTTTTGAATTTAAATATAAACTGCTGCACTTTTTGTAGTGAATTTATCTATTTAGGTTAGAAATTCAACTATTATATTAAAAATTTAATTATTTTGTTTAAAATTCAAATATTTTGTTCAAAAGCCAACACTGAAATTATGATTGCAACCAACTAAAGTGATAAATCTTCGACAAAAAATATATTTGTAACGAAAAAGTTAGAGAATTAATTTAAAAAAAAAATTATTTTCATCTCAAAAAATAAACTACCAGGTTGAAATTTCAACTACTTAGTTAAAAATTAAATTTTTTGTTACTTAAACAAAGTATTAAAATTTTGATTAAAATAAGTGAACTGTCAACGATATAGTTGAATTTTTATTCTGCCAAGATCAATTCTCAACTAAAAAGATTATCCTTCAAATCTACTAAATTACCTAATTAATCATTTAATTTTATTTATGTTATAAATTCAAATTCAAATTTTAATAAACCATAAAAGATAATTTTCTAACTATATATCAAATAATTATATTTTTAGATAAAGAAAATATTTTACCAAAAAATTGCTTTAACAACAAAACAGTTAAGTTTTTAAAAAAGGAGGTGTACCTCAAAAAACGAATTTTTAATGAACTGATTTAACTTTTAACAAAAAAGATCAATCCATAATATAAAAAAAAATTTTTTTGCAAAAAAGTGATTTTTTATGCTAAAAAGTCTGATTTTTTAGAGAACACTTTACTTTTATACCGGAAAAGATAAATTTTCTCCGAAAAAATTAATTTTTAACTAAGTAATATGAATTTCAACCAAAAATGTCATACTTAAATTTTTGAATAAAAAAGTTTCATTTCATCTAAATAAAAGGAATGTTTAACTAATTGGTTGAATTTTTAACTAAAAGGATGCATTTCTAATACAAAACATTTATTTTTAACAGAAGAGAATATTCAATCAGTTTGTTTAAATTTTAGCAAAAAGCATTTTTTTACTTATAACATTAATTTTTCTGCAGAAAAGACAAAGTCACCTCAAAAACATAAATTTTAAGCAAAAATTAAACAAAGTTTTAAAAAAATAGCTAAGTTTTTAAAAAGATGTATCTTCAACTAAAAATATATTTTCTTAGCGAAGGAATTGCGTTTTAGGCAAAACAATTACATTTTCCACCAAAGATTAGAATTTTTAAGAAAACCTGATGAATTTTGAAACAAAAATAGAATAGTTTTTTCAACCCATCATATTATGCTTGTCACCTAAAGTGCTTTAATTTTCTGGTTGGGTTTCATTAATTTAGTGCGCGTTATAGCGAAAAAAGGAGAAAAAGAGAAAGGTTTTTCAAAACAGGGGGAAGAAAGAACAATACTTTCAAAAGAGAGAAAGAGAGGAATCGGGAAAAGAGTGTCAAGTCTAAACTATGGGAGCCATTTTTAAACTTGTGAGGTAATTATTGAAAGAAACGTACTTAAGGTTTGTGTTTTCTTTTTACAGCTAGTAACTTATTAAAGAAAAGCAGCTCCTCAAACAAAATTAACTCTCCAGAGACAGTGCATATCAAGCCTCTAGAAGAATATACAAATCTCCGATATCCTGGGAGTGGAGTTGATATGGTTGTTTATAATAAACTGATAGGAAGAATAGTTCATCTTCAGGTTAATCCATTCCTCATAGATGACAGAGATTTTTCTAGAATGGACTTTCCCTCTCAAGAAAATCTTGAGCCAATGGACCCTAACGAATGGTTTCAACAGGCAGAAGCCTGGGTTTATAACCAACGTGACTATGACATACAGCATCTTATGGTCAGTGTTCATGCCTGGTATGATTATGTAATGAGCCTTAAAAAGGTTATGCAGGATAATGAGGTTACTCAACCGCACCGATCTGCGAGCTCTTTTCACATTCCCACTTCGGCTGACGGTAGTTCTCGACATTCTGAAGGTTCTTCCACCAGAGTAAAGGTGGAACGTAAATACTCAGCCCTACTACTACCGACTTTAAATAATCCACCCGTAAACGAGGGTGAGCTGTTCTGGGAGCACAAAACAGAAACATATAAAAAGACTTCGAAAAAGCTTACTAAACAAATAAAAGCACTTACTAAAGAACTTAACCAACTATTAGCTGAACAAGCAGTAACATATAATAAATTGATATCAGGACATGGAACTCGGGCAGAACTAGCGTTAGAACATGAGAAATTCCAACAACAACTAACAAGAAAAAATGAGCTCGACGCAGAGATTGAAGAACTAAAGAAAGAAAGAAGGGAAGAAACATTTCAATTAATCAAGAATCACGACCAAGCACAAGAAGAAATACGTTTACATGCCCAGGGCTTATACGAAGGACAACAAAATCAAGATCAATTTGTAGTACAACATCCACAACCATATGGAGGACAACATCCACATCCACACGGAGGACATCAGCAACAGCAATTTGCAGAACAACAGCAACAGCAATTTGGAGAACAACAGCAACATCATGTTACACAGTATTGGGGACAACATACTTCACCATATCCATATCCTGCACACCCACCTTATCAACAATAGTATATTACATACTCCACGACCAAAAGTTAGTAAAATTATACAAACAATCCTACGCAGACTCACTGGTGATCTACTTTATTAGTCCTTTATTAGCCACGGCGAAGACAATGCTTGGCTGACCTAAATCAGGGCTCTCCACTTGCGACAGGCGTTGACTGACCCAAGTGCCTGACTGAGAGTGCCTGAATGAATTAATTCCTGGGAATTAAACCTAATCCATGAATCCAGATCGATTGCAAATTTTCAAGAAAAAGGGTATTTTAAAAAAAAAGCTGAACCTTTAACCAAAAAGAAACGTTCAATTCATAAAAAAATGTTAACCAAAATGTTGATTTTTTACGACGAAAAAGGCACATTTTCTATAAAGCAGTTGAGTTTCCAGCCCAAAAATATGAAATTTCGAAAATAAAATTATTTTTCAATTAAACAATTAGATTTTCTACCAAAAAGAAACTTTGCAGCCAGAAAGGAAAAAAGGGACGACTAAAAAATTCCGAAAAATAACATTCCCGAAATTCTGAAATTACAGAGTTATAAAATTCTATAAATCATAAAACTACTGGAATATAAAAATTCTGAATAAAAATTCACAAATATTAACGGGACATTGGAAAATCTCGAAACATAACGTTTCTGACAGTTCAAAATTCCCCGTGAAATATAATTCCCGACATTTCCTATTACCGAATTTGAAAATTTCTGACCGACAATTGCCGAATTGTAAACTATCTAAACCAGAAAATTTGGCATATATCAAGAATTTAAATTTTTATTTTAATAATGTTAATAACTTTTTGAGTAAAAAATTGTAATTGTTAAGATTCGGGAATTTTATAATTTGGTCATATTCTTTCGTCAATTCCATCATTTGGGAATTTTTTCATTTAGGAACTTTATCACTCGAAAATTATATTATTCAGGAATTTTAATATTCTAATTATGGGAAATTTCCAAATAATAAAATTCCTAAACAGTTTATGATATTGACTAATGGAAAAATTCCCAAAGAATAAAATTCAGGCCAATTTAGAATATTACTGTATTTAAAAAGAAAAAAAAACAATAATATCAGATTTTTTAAACATTAAAAAAAAATTTTGATACAAATATTTAAATATTGTATTTTTAGTAGATAAATAATATCTCAAACACAATTTAATTGTTAAAATTTAGGAATTTTATACTTTACGAATTCTCTAGTTCAGATATTTCATAATTCGGCAATTTTCTGTCAAGAATTTTATTATTCGGGAATTTCCTCATTCGTTAATATTATAAGCCGTTCAAATTTTTATTATTTGGAAATTTTTAGACTGAAAAATTTACCAATACGAGAATTTCCTAATTCAGGAATTTTATTATTCAAAAATTTTATTATTCAGGAATTTTATCTTTCCGGACTTCTCATTTGTCCCTTTATTATTCGGGAATTTTCCAATTTCGCAATTGTATTCTTTGAAAATATTATTCTAGAATTTTATTTTTCAAGATTTTTCAGTCATCCCTTTATTATTTAGGAATTTTAATATTCGAAAACGTATTCTAAATTTTATTTTTGTAGAATTACTGTTATTGTTAAATCAAGAAATAATTTTCGAGAACTTTTGAACATAAATAAATTAATTTGCAAAAAATATTTTCAAAATATATTTTTAATAAATAAAATAAAATTATTGAGAAAAATGTATTTCTTTAATATTTAAATTCATAAATTTTATAATTCGGGAATTTATTTGTACGGAATTATTTTAATTTAAAAACATTATTATTTGAAAGCTGTATCATTTAGAAATTTTATTCTTGAGAAATTTTAGAGTTTCCCGAATTTTAATTTTCGAAATTTTTCAATCGTCCCAGAAAATTGCCGAATTATAAAATATAAGAACAAAGAAATTTCCGAATTATAAAATTCTCGAATTAAAACATATAAAAAAGTTGTGCTTCGATGAATATTATTTATTTATTAAAAAAAAATTGATCAAAGAAATTTTTCAAATATATAATTTATTTTTAAAATAATTGTTTAAATTTAAAATAACCATAATGGAAAAAATATAAATGTTTCTGTATCAGAAATTTTGTTTAAAAATTTGTATAGGATTTTTGAAAATTTACAAAAAACGTTCTTGAAAATAGCATGTTTGATTTTAAAAAAATCTAAAAAGACATTTCAAAATGGATGAGTGCTAAATAAAATTATCCACAGTTTGTGTTCAAAATGTTATTAACTTCGAAGAAAATTCAGAGGGATTTTTTTTTCGTTTGACGCGCACGTGTTTTCAAATGTATTTTTTAAACCCGTTTTTATAGAATTATTGATATTTTTAATTTAAGGGAATAGTTTTAAAAAATATCAAACTCAAAAACATTCATCTTTTGAAAATTTTTCTTAATGTTTTGCTGATAAATAAATTAAATTGATCAAATAAAAAATTGTTCATTATTTAAATTCGGTGATTTTATTATTCAGGAATTTTAAAATATTAAAATTTTCAACCAAAGTATTGAATTTTCTATTTAAATAAAAAATAATTTTTAACCAGAAGTTTAATAGCTGTTGGTTTCACCAAATATTTTTATTTTAATCATAAACAGTTGAATTAAACTAAAAAATTCGAATTTTCAGTAAATTTGTTAATTACTCATATTAAAAAGACCAACTTTTAAACCAAAAAGATAAATTTTCTGCAAAAAAATTGAGTTTTTAACACAAAAATATAAATTTTTAACAAAACAATTAAATTTTTAACATGAAAATATTCACTTTTAACTAAATGAATTTCTAACTGAAAAGAATATAATTTCTAACTGAAAAAGCGATTTTTTAAAAAACCAGTTGAATTCCCTATAACAAAAGTGAATTTTTAACTAAATTAATGAATGTCCAATTAACAAAATTTCTTTGTGAGCAAGCAGTTGAATTTTCTACCAAAAGACGACAGATTTTCAACAAAATACTTGAATTGTTAAATAAGAAAGATGAATTTCAAACCAAAAATACATTAGTTCTGTCTAATTTACAAAAATTAATTTTTTCAAAATAATAATTTCCAACATATAAGGGAAATCGTCAAACAAACCAGACTATTTTTTTAATTTTATAGAAAAATTTTAAAAAATTTGACTGAAAAAGATAAAAATTCAGAGCAAAAATAGAAGCGTTACATCTCCAGCTAAAAATAATTAATTTTGAAAAAAAGCAAATTTTCAAAAAACAAGTCAAATTTTTATCGTAGAAAATAATTTTTGAATTAAAATGATTGTTTCTACCCAGTAAAATTCATTTGTAAAAAAAGTAGAGTTTTTGACCCAAAAGATGAATTTTACGAGAAAAAAGCAGTTTGCAAAAAATTAATAAACCTAAAAAAAAGGATAAATTTTCAACTGAAAAAACTAATTTTCAACATATAATTAAGTCCTCAAACAAAACAGACTAATTTCCAAACGAGAAAGAGGAACTTTAACAAACAAACAAACAAAAATTACCTACTAACAAACATTTTTTGGACTAAAAAAATAAAAATTTAAAGCAAAAAAAGAACTGTTGCATTTTCAGATAAAAAAATTAATTTTCAACTAAAAAAGCAAATTCTCAATAAAGTAGTTAAGTTTTCATCCAAATTAATAGATTTTAAAATATAATGATGAATTTTCAACCAGAAAAATTCATTTTCAAGCAAATAATTAAAATTGAAACACAAAAGATTAATTTTTTAACAAGAAGACAAATTTTCAAAAAAATACATGAATTTTCAACAAAGAAAGATAACTTTTTATTAACCATAGAATAGTTAAATTTTCAGTTTGAAAAATAAATTTTTAACTTAAAAAAAAAAAAAAATCTTGAAGAAATAACTAATGTGACTAATTTTCTTCCCAAAAAGGAAAATTAAAATAAATAGTTAGATTTGTATTTGAACCCCATAAATAATAAATTACACAAATATGGAGTTTTGCAATGAAATTCAATATTTGTAATTAATTGTTAGTAATGGAAAAAATTAGATTTGAGAGAAAATATTTAAGAAGTGAAATGCCTAAAAGAAACCTCCATTAGTAAAAAATTTGGTTTTGTGAGATTTTGGCTTTAATTTATGTTTTCTAAAATGAAGAATAAATGGCAAAAAATTTATCTGAAAGCTTGAAAATGGAACTATTTTGTTAACAATTTATCTATTTATTTGTGGTTAAAAATTTAACTTTTTTGGTAAAAATTACCTATTCGGTTCAGCATTTGTCTTTTTTGATTAAATTCAGTTTTTTTCATTAAAATTAATGTTTTTAGTTAAAGATACACCATAGTAGTTACGTTCCGAAGAATATTGTTTTTTTAATTGATTAAATTTTTTTTTTTTACTAAAAGTTCAACTGTTTAATGTTTAATAAATAATTATTTTATTTAAGTTAAAATTCAAATGTGTTTAAAAATTTTATTACTTTATAGAAAGTTCAACCTGTTTTAAAAAAATGTATTTAATTAGTTAAAATTTTACCTATTTGGTGAAAAGTTCATGTAACTCGTTAAGTATTTGTCATTTTTGCTTTAAAATAAATTTTTTTGATGAAAATAAAGCTACTTGTTTGAAAGTTAAACTTATTTGTCGAAAATTTATTTGTTTTCTCTAAAATTAATGATTTTAGCTAAAAATTTATCTAATTGTTTAAAAAATTAAATAAGTTGCTTGAAATTCGTTTTTTTTCTAGGAATTTGATTTTGTAAACTGAAAATTAAACTATCCTAGTTAAATATTCATCTTTTTCATTCACGCCCTATCTCCTCTGATGAAAATTCATCTTTTGGTTCCAAAATTTAATTTTATCGTTAAAAATTAATCTTATCAGTTTAAAATTTTAATATTCTGTTGAAAATTTGCGTTTTTTGTGGAAAGTATATTTTCCTAATTGAAAATTAATAATGCGACTGTTTAATTGATGACATAATTTTCTTGATTGCTCATTTAAATATTTTGTTAAAAAATAATTTTCTAGTCAAAGGTTCATTATGTTAGTAGAAAATGAATCTCTTTGTTCGAAAATTAAAAAATGTAGTTGAAAGTCAATTTTTTAAGCTGTAAATGTAACTATTCTAGTCGAAGATTCATAATTTTAGTCAAAAATTAATCTCTTTGGTTGAAAATATGTTTTTATTAGTTAAAAATAATGGCATGCAAGGGTTTAATATCCTGGTGGTTGGTGTGTGCGTGCAATGAAAATTAGTCATTAGAAAAATGGTTTTGTAGCCTATCAAGACGTAAATAAGTCGTTCGCAATTTACCTTTTTATACTTTACAGTCCCACCTCTCCCTACATTCCCCTACTTCCTT
>JAUELO010443591.1:0-13954 GCA_032357855.1 Amphibolips quercusostensackenii | reverse complement strand
ACAATATACATACATACGTATATATATATATATATATATATATATATATTTATATATAATTTGTATCTATTTTTATGTATGTACATTTCGTTGGTTCCTGAGTATGTTTCGTATTTTTGAATTGCAAACCCGCCGTGTTTGTACCTATTTTTAAATAAAAAAATCTTTCTATTTGTTGCGTTATTGCGCACCTGCTTTCTAATAATTAGTACATTTCTTTTATTATTCTGTTTATTTCAATATCGGATGGAGAACACGCCAAAACCTATTGTTGGAGGTTAAAAGCCATTTCTTGTTAATTCTATTTCTTTTTGCGACCTTTTAATACCGATTGACCCCCGTAAAGTTCTTTAATTGCGATCTCTCCTTAATTCTCTTTATATTTTCTTTGCGATCTCTAAATATCGATTTCCCCAGTATTGTTATCTTGAAATTTTAATTATTATTAATCAAGTTCTGTTAAAAATAATTGACAAATTCGGTTTCATTTTCACCGTTTTCTTTTATCTCCCGTGATATGTCTTTGTTACATTTTTCCTAAGTATCAAATAAATTGTTTTTAACTATTTTGACTCAAAATGTGAGCTGTAGAATCCAGATTCCTTGTATATTTATCTTATTTTTACACACTTTGGTTGAATTATTTTATCTTTGTCCCAAGTGAGGAGGGGGGTTGAAAAAGCTGTTATATTTATTTTTTGAACTGTTTGTTTAGAAATTTGTCTTAAGATTATCTATTTTGTTTCACTTCATTTTTTCATCAGGGTACTCTGTACGCTATTTAGAAAGACCACTAGATTTTACCTTAAATTGAAAAATTAGCGTTACAGTTTGACGCCCAGCGTGGGCTTCCAAAAATTAAATTGGTTAATTATATCAAATCACATAAAATAGTCTCTAGAATAATGTAAAGCTCATTATTTAATTTCAAAATCCGATTATTTTAAAACATTCAATTTTGTTAGTACATGATATTTGCTCGCAATTCGTGTTTCTTCAAATTTAATATATAAATAGAAATCTCAGGAATTAACTTTATGTCAGGGATTCTAAATTATCTACATGGACACTTGTGTTTACATTTAACATCGATTTCGCCTTGAGAGAGAATAATTACTATTGTGTATTCTTGCTTTTTATCTTCCTCGTTCTGTGATTGCGTTTCTTTCTAAACACTATTCAGTGCCCCCTTATCTCCCTGATTGACAGATAACCTTCTCGAGAATCGTTATAAATATAGATATGAGTAAGAAGTCAACCGTCTAGGTATACAACATGAAGTAACAAGAACTTATTTGCTAATTAAACAATAGAGATCCTTTCACTGAAGTAAATTTTTCCATATTGCAGGAGCGGTTAGTAAAAGACGTAGATTGTAAAAAAGACACTAGCGACCTTTTCAAACCGTTCTATGCCCTTCCCCGCGGAAAAGCTAGTCATATAGAAAAAACCGCTTCTAATCATTCAGGTTCTGTTAAGTCTTTTCCTGACGAACAAATCAATGACCGCCTCCTATGACATGGATTGAAAAGGGTTAATACAGCATCACAAATCTATCTGTCCTTCTTATATTTTAAAGCGATTGGCAATTCTATTAGCGGAAAAAAGTTCAAAATTTACAAACCGCGAATAATATAGAAAGTAGTCAAGCTGAAAATAAATATTATGATGATAATAATGATAGATCTTTATTAAGATGACAACAACATATACGATGTATTTAGGAAATATTACTCAAAGAGGCATTCAAAGGGCCGAGGTTCAGCTTAAGCTGCTTTGCAACTCAACCCAGGAGGACGAGACACGATTAGTTACTTACTATAATGAAACCGATACGCCTCGTAGAAGTGAAAAGCCCGCTTTAACATAAGCAGATCAAGTACGCTATATCCTTCGCGACCCTCATATACCGCCCCTAGAGAATCCTCTCCTTCTTCTTTTGTACCCTGACTTCGAGAACCCCTACTCCCGTCGTACGCATACTGTATATGACGACGCATGCTCTCGTGTCGTTTGCAGGTTACCTTTGATGATCCGCAACCCTTCTTCCACTAGACGCGTAAAGCACCTTCCTTTTTTTGTCGCTTGGACCCACCATACAATGACCCTTATTTTTCTTGTTGTTCACAACTCGCTTATAAAGACTCTTTTCTTTCTTGCTCCCACTCTAATCAAGATCATAGCGATCATCTCCCTACCAACCTTTGCGCACCTAAGACAATATGCAAAAATAAAACATTAAATATTCCGGAGATTGTAGTCATTAACCGGATGCATTTTTAATGCAAATCCCAGACGGTAGAGAATTAATGCCAATTTGCGATGCTGACCTGATGAAGTTGATTCTCTTCACCTTATCAGGACGTCTGTGAAGGACCGTCAATGAGTTTGCTGAGCCCTTAAAATTAGGTTTGGAGATCAGACTTCTAGCTTGAATCGAGACAAGTAATTCATATAAGAACACAAGGTGAAAAAAATCGGTTTCGGATTATCGAACCTGTGTACCGATCATGTTTGATAAGTTGATTTCCAAAATGACAGAATATAAAGAAATCAGCTATTTGCATAGGAACCTTTTTCCTTGATGACATCTAGCTATTTGAAGGAATTAAATAAGGGACTTTGCACAATTAGAAGATATTGCAAATATAGCGAAGAAAAGCTGTCGTGTCGCCAAAAACTATAAACTACCTTCTTTTCCGAAACGATCTTTATTGCCTGAATCAGCGTATAGGGATTTTAAGGATAGAAGAACAGACAATTAGATAGGCGATTTGACCCGCTGGCATCTTTACCCCTTACTATAAAACTGATACGGGCCCTAAATGTTGAAATTATAGTAGAAAAGGCCATAAGTTTTTGGAATGTAAGCAACTTAGAACAATACTTTGTTTTGACTGTGGTAGAAAAGGAAAATTAATATCTGAATCCCATACGTGTGTGTGAAATTAAAGCCTGATATATGTCTTAGGGCAAACATACCTCTCACAAACCAAAATAAGCACCGTTTGAAAATAAAAGCTTTAAAAACTAATCAAGAAAAATACCAACTTACTTTGAAATTATTTGAAATTTATTATTTAAACCTCGGAACTGACTTTTCAGATTTCGCAAGAAATGGTATTATTAAAGATTATGATTAATATTGTTTTATTTTTAGAAATAAAATCTTTGTGAAAGAAAAAAAATAGAAATGGCTTCTAATATCCAAGTTATTAGACTTGAAAGGAAAATCCACCAACTGTCTTTAGTTTACCCAAATAGCCCTTTCGTAAAAAAATCAAAAGTACAAAATAAATTAAGTTATGTTACTCTGAATCAAAAAACTAAAAAATAAATATCACTTGACAATGCCGACTTACCAATTCCTGTATAGATTACTACTTCTTTATATCCTTATTCCATCGTATCCGTACAAAATCAAATATCTTCAGATTCTATTGCCATTAAATTTTAACGCATTTGCAAACTTTAATTATTAGATATCTAAGGAATTATCCCTAGTTTGTTCTTTTCGGAGAACCCTAAAGACATGACTGGTAACAAACCTTGTTTTTATAACCCCATTTCTGTTTATAATCTCATTGAACTCTCTTTCAACCTTAATCCCTTTCTGGTCCTCTACTCTTTATGTATCTGACATTTGAAATTCTAGAAAAACGAATTAAAGCCTCAGTGGATAGTAATAAAATTAAATTTATTCTTTTGAAGACAAATTAGAATCTCTTGAGTACTGTTGTGGACTTAGAGAATTTTTTTCTAGAAGAAGCTATTAAACTTAGAAAGTTTCGGAAACAAAAATTATCAGAACCGCTTGAAAGGCCTGGGTTAACAAATTTAACTAAACATTTCATAGATGAAGGAAACAACCCGCACGTACAACAACGTTACTACCTTGCATCCCACAAAATCGTGAAAGCTGTTGTTACCGACGTGAATAAAATGTTAGCTAACGACATTATTTGACCCTTAAATAGTGGTTCATCTTCACCAGTAGTGATGGATAGAAAACCGGGTGCGGTTATCGTTTCTGCCTTGATTTCTGTAAAGTCAACGCAGTTACTAGAAGAGGCGCCTACTATTTTAGACAAATTACAGGTATTATATATCGGAGATAGATTTATGCAAGTTTTCCATCAAATCCCACTCGAAGAAGATCGTCGCGACAAAACAGCATTTACTGTACCAGAACGCAGTTTATTTTAATTTAAAAGGATGCTTTTCGGTTTCATAAACGCTCTAGCGACTTTCCAGCGTTTATTAGAGAAGTATACATGTCCTGAGATAGAACCCCATGCTTTTGTTTGTTTATATGATGCAATAATATTCACTAAAAACTCCAAAGAAGACCTCCGATGGTTTTCTGAGGTTTTTACTGAAATACAAGAAGCCGGTCTAAAGACGAATCTAGATAAGTGTGAATTCTGTTGTCCCCAAAAGCTGTATTTAGGTTTTCTTGTAAATAAAAATGGCTTGTAGACTGATTGCAATAAGATATATTGCATTTAAAAATATCCTGCCCTTAAAAACGTAAAAGCACTGCATAGTTTTCCCGAAATATCGAGTTGGTACTGCAGACTCATTAGGAATTACGTGACGTTGGCAAGTATCTTGTCGATGTTGCTTAAGAAAAAGCAGCGTTGGATTTGGGAAAAAGAGCAGCAATCAACTTTTAAAAAAATCACACACTGCTTATTCAAAGCACCCGTTCTAACGTGTCCTAATGTTGAGATCTAATGCGACTAATCTAATGTTAGTTAGTTTTTACAAACGTTTTAATTACGTTATCAGAAAAAATATTTATGTTAACGTGTAACCGTAAACTTTCTTCCTTGTTGCCGTTAAATACTTAGTTTACTCTTGACTCCGTATTAGAAAAAAAGATCTTAAAAATATTCTCGAACACACAGAAAAATCCGTTAGAAATACTTCATACGCCCCTGCTGGTTCAGAGAAAAGAGGACGTTTACAGCATTAAGATTTAGCTCTACCTTCAGTCTCGAAACCGGGACTAATTCCCAGTTTGACTGTATTTGCAAAAGACTGAAAGACAAAAAATAAAGGATGTCATTAAAACATATTTTGCAAAACACAAGCTTGTATTAAAATGTACTTAGAAAAAAACAAAAGAGAAATTTTGCATGTTCACTATGGAAAAAATATACTTACTAATGACAAGTATTTTCATAAAAAATTATTAGAAATTTTATTTGTTGTTGCTTATCTCTCATACAAGCTTTAACAACTCTTTCGAAACAGAATTTAATCTTTCGGTAGCGAGAAATATTTTATATTCCAGCAGAAAAATGACAATGTACTTAGGACAGGGTAGCTGCAGGTCAGAAAAACCCTAAAAATCCGGGAAATGTCAGAGATGTAAAACAAACTTAAACCAAATTTAAAATTGTTAATTTTTATTTTAAAAAGATAATATTTGAAAAATGTTACACGATTAAAATGCTAGTCTTTGAATATGCATTGTCAGGCGAAATGCAAAATTTGTCCGAAAAAAATTAGGGTATTTATATTGGCTTGTATTTTTATTTCTATTTCTTCTTTTTGTAGACACCTTTACCTGGAGATTAAACCTATACTCAAAAATTGTATTATTTGGTTGGAAGTTTATCTTTTCAAGTATAAAATTTAACTGTTTTGTCATTGAAAAGTTTTCTGTTTATTTTTTGACCTAAAAAAAATGTTTAACAGGGTAGATAGAAGTAAGCTCTGGAAAATCCTGAAAGAGTAAGGCGTTCATAAATGGCTTCTACAAGCAATAAAAAAACAATATACAGATAGCTATGCGAGTGTAATAGTAGATACGCAACTAAGTGATTGTTTCAATACTAGGCAAGGTCTTAGACAAGGATGCGTTATATTCTCTTCGCTGTTTATTATATTTATGAATAAGTGTTCAAGAATAGCCCCACTTGACGATAAAGGTGTACATCTCAAGTTAGTGACAGTGCGTTGGTTAGCGTTCGCAGATGATTAATTTCTTATTGCAGAGTCAATTAATGACTGGCAATGATTGTTGAGCAATCTAAGTACTGGCATGAATGGAGCCAGCCTCAGTGCGAAGTTTATCACAAACGCAGTAACCACCTATGCCATTTCTCGACTAACATACTCCTTTGGTTTGGTCACCTGGTTTACAAATGACCTTGAGAGGCTTAACAAAATCATCCGCGTAAAGATGTCTGAGCATTAAATGCACCATAAAAGGACAGCTGCAAAGAGAATAGTTCTGCCACACAAGCTTGGACGCAAAAAGATTTTTGATGTTTATCAATTGTGTGACTCCTCGGATACGCAAGTGCGCGAATATTTTTAAAAGAGGAGTAACATCTCACGCTACTTCTATATTTTGCAGAGTCGACATGTATACTTCTTAAAAACTTGCAGCTGTTAGATATCTCAGTATCGGATATCTCAATGCAGAACAGGTAGCTGCTTAATGGTGAGGTAAACAGCTGCACGAGCAACACACACAAGCGTAAGATTTACCTTGCCTAGATAGTGATGCTTCAAGCCCCTGATATTTCCATCCTGGACAGGGTATTCGAATTAAGGAATTACTGAATACATATCTCTAATATAACGGCAGTGATTGACAGATGCTGCCTTTGTGGAGAACCTAATGGGAACATCGAGCACATTATTGATGGCTGCACGATGCTTGCCTCGCAAAAATACAGGCTTAGCCATAACAATTTTTATGTGACGATTTACCAAGAAATTGACCTAAACACTGGCTTACTAGAGAATTTTTAAAATTACTGAAAATATAATCTAGTTAACGTACTAGAGAACGAACTACATCTCCTTTACTGGAGCAGGACTATTTTGACTGACCACCTAGTCAGACACAATCGTCCACGTGTCCTTTGGCTAGCTAAACGTGTTCAGCATGTCAGAATAATAGACATGAGCGTTCTACTAAATAATAACATTAGTTTTCGTAAACGAAGAAGATATAGAAATATTCGGAGCTGAAACAAGAGATCCTGACCATGTGGAGGGTCAAGAAGGTTACCATTCACCCGGTTGTGAACTCCTCCACTGGAAACGTTCACGTGAGGTGCGTACAAATCTTAGAAGAGCTGAGAGCTCGAAATTCGCTACATCCAATTCAGAAGGCAGTATTGCTAAACATGTGTCACATCTTCCGGAGTTTTCTGGGCTCTGTAGGATCTCCAGGATGAATGTTTGGATCCCTAAAAGCAAGCTCTCCAGTATGAATTGTGGATCTGTAGAAACGGGCTTTCTAGTATGAATGTTGAAAACCTATAGAAGGGTTTTTTAGGATAAATCTTCAAGATAACTAGTCAATCACCTTTTTTAACTTTCTCAATTTTTCGGGGCGACTAGACGTAGCCAATATTACTTATTTCTTTACAGAATGTATTTTTTTCAAATATTTTTTTGCGGAATTATTTCAAGTAGAAGAAGCATATATAATAAAAATAAATTATCTATGAAATCTTGTTAAAAATTTCGAGTTTAATTAGGTTAATTACGTAAGCTCTATCTTGAATGGCATTACAAGATCATTATCTATTTCTCTTATCTTCTCCGATGTGATTATTGCCTTATTTTTAATTCTAAAATTGAATATAGAATCGCTAAAAAAGGTGTGATTATAAAAGTTTTCTTAACTTTTTTATATTGTCATAGCAAATAAAGACTGAGGAAAGCATTGTAATCGGATAGTGGTAAGTATATAAACCAACGAAAGTTTCAAAAATTTCTCAGTTCTTGTTCACAAGTTCCTTAAAAAATCAGTTTACATCATATCTGCCTAAAAAAATGAAGACCGTCGTTGGGATTTCACTGCTTGGATTTTTGGCGTTCTTTGGTGTTAAATGTAGGTGTTAATAATTCAAATATATTTTTTCCAATTATGTATAATATTATTACAATATTATAAAATCCCTTTAAAGTTCTATTAAATTCTACAAAATCTGAAGCTAGTACTTGCAATTTCTGCAATTTCTGAAGTTCTACGAAATTCATTGATTTTATTAAATTATTTAAAATACCTTGTTAAGAGCCTTTATAATTACTAGAAATCCTTAAAGATCTTTCAAGTTTTCGTAAAATACGTTAAAATTTCTTAAATCTCTTTAAAAATATTTGAAAAGCGTCTAAAATCCTCTATGATTCTCTTAAATACATTAGATTCTGATATTATTACAATCTTCCAACGTAAAATTACTAAACTTTAATTTTATATGATATAATTCTGGGTACATGGATTTCATATAAGGTTGGTTTGGTGAAAAATATGACGTAAGAGAATTGATTCCTCCTCCCACTGATGTAACAGATCGTAACATTTTTCGGAACCCCCTTTGCTCCAAAAATCTGTGACATAATGTATGGATTTATTCATTATGATTAGCTATTTATTTACTTTTAATTTTGTAATCTATGTACATATTGAATGAAGTGAGCTATGGAATAAGGAAACGTAAAAAGTGAAAAATGTGGATAAAAGAACGCGATTGTGTGAGATTGTTAAGTTTATTTAAACAGCAAGAAGACGTGGCAATGTGAAACCTTTAGACGCTGGATCAAATAACGTCACCTACATCAACGTATCATATTTACAATGTATTGCTTTACAAGGAGAAAGATACCGTTTTTTTTCTCCTTTCCCCTACTTACTTCTTCACCTTCTCCTCTCTTCTCCTCGCCACTCCTCTCCATCCCTCTTCTCTCATCTCGTCTCCTATTCACATCTCTGCTCTTCTTTTCACTGCTCTTATCTTTTCTCCTCGCCTGTTTTCTTCTCTTCTTTCCTCGCCACTACTTGCCTCTCATCGTCACAATTTGCTCCTTCACGTCTCTCCTCTTCTCTACATAATCTGGTTTATGGAATATTTCCGGATAAGGTCATTACCCAATCTCTAAGTTTAATATTTATTATTATATTAATTTTTGTCTTGCCTTCAATCTATTAGCTGCGGGGAAATTTTGGTACAAATCAACCTTCTATTAAATGCAAAATTTATACATAAAATCACTAGATATCTCAGGTAGAGTCCCCGACCCGACTGCTGGTCGATACATCGACCAGCCCCACAGACAACGTAAAGTGCAATGTAAAAAATTTTTCTTGTTTGTCATGAAGGTTTAGGAGGGTATTTCTGAGTAATTTCACGCGCTAAATATGAGAGCAATAGTAAAAAAAAGTCCCGCAGACACCCTTGACCTTGAAAATCGCCATTCCAAGGTCAGGTTTTATTTATAATATAAGTTTAGTTTTTAGAAGGTTTATGTACGTAGTTTGATGCGTTGAATACGTAAAAAATAGTAAAAAAAATCCCGCATATACTCTTGACTTTGAAAATCTCTATTTCAAGGTCAAATTTCATTTCTAGTATAAGCCGAGTTTTGAGAAGGCAAAAAATGAAATGTGACCTTGACTGTAGATTTTCAAGGTGAAGGATACCTCAGTGATTTTTTCCGTATTTTTTTCGTAATCAGTTCATCAAATTACGTAGGAAAACACTCTAGAATCCTTGCTTCTACTAGAAAAGAAATCTTACTTTATAATACCGATTTTCAAGGTCAACAATGTTTCGGGGAGTTTTAAAACCATTCTTTACGTTTTCAGAACATCAAAAATTTGCCTAAAAACATTAAATATTTTGTGCTTCTTGAGTGGTCGATATATCGGCCACCCCCGTAGCTAAAAGGTTAAGGAAAAAAGATATGTATTTCTATTACTAACAACTAATTTTGGTATGAAAATAGTATATAATGTTTTAAAAGGCTTGGGGAAAAATTTGGAGTCTAGGGGAAATTCTCAGGTCGGATTTGGATTTAATGGCTTAAAATACATAAGGTTAGCCTAGTCACATGTGAAGTTCAGAACGTTTTTTTGTTTGTCCCTAGGCTAAAGAAAAATTGTTGGGTCTAAAAAAAATTATAAGGCCGGATCCGGATTTAGCTACTTCAAACTACTACAAACAAAATACATAAATTTTCAACTAAAAAAGATTAATTTTTAACCAAGAATGGAATTTTTAAACTTTTAGTGAACAAAAGGATATTTAACAGCAAAAAACACATTTTCAATATACTAATTAAAAACTATTTGGATGACGTATCATGTAAACCAGTAGAGTAAAACAGAAATTAATAAAAAAATGATGCATAGACACGAATATAATAAAAATAAATCTTCAGAGCAAAAACTTCACTGTCACAAACAAATTTTATAAATAAATATGCATTAATAGAACTTTTATAGAATTAAATATTATCTCTTAATGAAAAATCATCTTTACATGCACCAAAATATTATTTTACAATAGAAATGTTTTTAGGCACAAGTATAAGTTATAATAATTTACAAATTATATAAACAATTGTATTATATTCGTGTGTTTCCACAGAAAAAAATTATTTGTTCACGAAAACTAGCTGCTGCAAATGACTGTAATATTATCTACCTGAGAAATTTTACTTCAAGTCAGTAATTAAAATTGTTATTATAAAAAGTATTATAAATTGCATTGTATTTCTGTCTTTTCACAGGGAAATATTATTTTTTCACAAAGGCTTCCTGCCCGGGACTTTTCGTATTATCTAACTGAGAATTTTCATCGTAAATCCACAATTTTTATTGGTACCAACAGCTAATATAAACAATTCTATATAATATAAAAATTTTTAGTAATTGTGTCTGTGCATCAATTTAAATTGATTTTTGTTGTATTTCACTAGTTTACATAAAGATAAAAATTAATACATTGGAAAATCAGATTTTTCCGAGTTGCTTAATAACATAACATTAAACGCAAAAAAAAGATTAAAATTCGACCTTCAAGGATTGATGCGGACTTTTATCCAAAGTATTTTTTTTCTTAAACTTTGAAATCGATAAAAATTACGACCTGTACCTTAACTTGTCTGCAAACATTCATTACTGGACCACTGTGCCTCGTGCCGTAAAATCTTTTAAGGCGATCAACTGATAGCTTAATTACACTGCCCAACCAAATGTAACCTATGATATAGAACGTTGTAAAAAATGTTTTTCATGAAAATCAATACATGACTTCGATGCATTTTTCAATGCCAAATCCAAAGGCAGGCTTGTTTCTGTGTCATTCTCTTCGTTTTTTAATGCCAAAGAAACTAAGAGAGAAGTTAGTGTTCAGGCTATCATTTTTCGAAAGATACATGGCAGAGAATTTGTCTCTTTCTGCGGAGTTGCCAATTTGACGGCTTACACGTACTTAAAGCAAATCATTGTACTGTATCTAGTATTTAATTGTACCACAATCTTCAATATCTGCAAATTTCATATTATTCACGAAGTTTGTCATTTTCTTAGTGTTAACAGTATTTAATTCTTTAGATTCTTGAGCAGGTTTTATTTACGCAGGCGTCACACGGGCGCTGTACACGCGATACAAAGGATCGGTCAAGGGAAAGTGTACATAGCGCATGCGGCACTCCCCTCTACTATGTCACATGCAACAGCTCTGAGCTCTTCTGCGTATCGTGCTCCGTGCTGTTTTCATTGCATGCTAGACCTCTGTGGGGTAACATGTATGCTACCTATACTCTAAGACTAAAGCGTATATTTATTGAACCCAAATTCATTAGCGCTGATTGTGAGCTATAATTCGACACTTATTTTGCAACAATTGCAAAATGGAGCGTAGTCCTACTTTTTGGAGAGAACCTCTAAATCATATCGATCATTGTTATTTCTGTTTGACAAATATTAATGGCTACTTATCGAAAAGCAAGGGCTTTATAATTTACCCTAATGTTTCTTCCGTTACAAAAACTGCGTCTGACCGTAAAGAGTATCTCTCGGTTATCAGTGAATGCCATTATAAACAATTTCTTGAGAAACAGGAAATACAGAAACTACAAATACTTCATCGATACGATGCTGGAAAACTCCCATGAAATAAAGGTGAAAATGTCACTGAAAATTCACATAATGCACTTCAACTTGTACTTCTTTTCAAAAAATATAAAAGCAGTTAGTGATAAACATGGTAAAATATTTCATCAAGATATCGCTATAATCGAGAAGAGGTACAAAGGTTAGTGGATTGTAAACGCTTTAGCAGACTACTGTTGGAATCTCATGACTGATAAATTAAATGCTTAATATCGTCGAGCATGCAAAAGGAAAAGTTTCTTATCACAAACAGCAATTTATCATCATATTCCAGCAAAAGCTAACAACATGAAAAATAGATATTTTGAAGACGTAGTACAATAATTCGCTTCAAATACGTGTAAGCCGTCAAATTGGCAACTCCGTAAAAAAAGACAACTTCTCTGCCATGTATCTTTGGACGATGATAGCCTGAACCCTAATTTCTCAAAATTATTTTCTGGCATTGAAAAAAAAGCCCGCCGTTAGATTTAGCATTGAAAAATGCATCGAAATCATATACTGATTTTCATGGCAAACATTTCTACAGCATTCTATTGCCTGATATGTTATTTTCGAAAAAAAATTTTAATTTGAAAAATCTCGAAAACTTGACGTGCTGCAAAAAGTGGACGCCAGATTCGAATTCAGCACAAAAAGCTACTCTGAAAATGACAAGTCTCATTCTATGAGCACAAAGGTCACATTTATTATTCAGGTCAGACTTTCCAATAAGTCAAAAAATCTCATTCCTCGCTAAATTTAAAACTAAATCAAAACAAAATATAGAAATTCATACAACTAAAATTCTTCAGAAAAAGAATTGCAAATAAAAAAGTAACTTTTTTATATCTCCTGATTTATTGCAGGAATTGCTCAATATTATAATAATTAGTGTAGTAAATATTTTTCTACTTTGAATAACATTCTTAAAATTGAAAAATTCTTTTATGTGAAGCGAAGTTTTTTGCACATCGTACTTTTTAATGTTTTCTTTAGTAATAAAAACATGTAAATTAACAATGACTTTTATGCTCAAGTTTCTATTTTGATCAATTTACAAATAAAAATTTAGAAAATAAAAAAAAAATTACAAAATACAAGTTATTTAAATTTAGTGACAAGTAAGACATAACATTTCCCAATGATTCTTGAATAATTTACTCAAAAATACTGTTTAAGAATAAATTATTTATTTGTTCATTTTTTTAATATTTGTATATTATTTATCAATCCCTCTTTTTTGGTAATTTTTCTAATTCAGATGCTAAATCGTTTGGTTCTCCAATTTGAATCTTCTTATTAATATTTGATAGTTGTAAATTTTACATTTTTTCTGCTTTAGCAAATGCCGTTTCTACAGTTTCTTAATCTATTTTAGGCCATACATTATCTATAATTAAATTTTTTCTTTTTTTTTAAATTGTTTAATTGAAAAATTTTTAATATAAGCTTTTTATCACTTATTCCTAACCGTTCACCTTTGTTAATCAATCTTAGTTAAAATATTTTTCATATTTTTATATATTCAAAGAATTGGTTTAAATTTAAACTGAATTGTTAAAAACTAAATTTTTTTGAAGATTTACCTCTTTGAGTTACCAATCTTGTTTGTTAAAAATAAAATATATATTTCGACTTGAAATCTAAGGAATTCAAAGTTTTGCATATTGCATTCAATATGGTATTCACGTTACTTTTATCTGAAGGAATTTATTCCTCCATTATTTTCTCTTTTTCATCAAAAATAGCCCACTTTTCTATGTTTTAATGAAATTTTGTGCTTACTTTATCGATGAACCCATTATTTGATAACGTCAGTACTATTTTTGTCATTTGTCATTTTGTCATTTCTATATTATGTCATTTTCTCATTCGTCATTTTTATCATTCGTCATTTTTATCATTCGTCTTACGAAATTAAGTTTGCAGCTGCCGGGTTTTACAATTGAACTTTTAGTTTTCTATTCTATTAACAAGTTGATATTAATTGTATTTTGCTTCTTATAATTTTTTTGACAATCTAGAGAATTATTGCGCATG
>JAUELO010443579.1:0-13955 GCA_032357855.1 Amphibolips quercusostensackenii | reverse complement strand
TAATAACATTATCCTTACTGGTGACCTTAACACAAACCTTAATGCCACTAACAACTTAACACACTATTTGAAATCTGCAGTTTTCTCCGCTGGACTATCTATTGTTACCTATAATACTACCCATCACACATATCATTCTAGTACGTGGATCTACTTGATGATTTTGATGACTTAGACAAGGTGACCTCTTCCACCCAACACTTAATCTCACTTATCTCTAACGATGACCTCATTAGCATTTAATACCAGTTCTATTTTCATGAGCCCTCTGTTAGAAGTACTCTATCTATACGTAATCTGTTCAATATTAATGAAATCGGATTCCTTGAGCACCTCACTACTTACGACTGGAATAGTATTTTCAAAGAAAGGGATACTAACAGAAAGGTGATTTGTTTAACCAAATTTTTATCTTCTGCTTCTGCCGAATTCGCACCCTTCCATACCCTTAATCCAAAAAAGAAATCAACTCCTTGGACTACTTCTCACATTTAAGATTTGATGAAGGAAAGAAATACTCAACGTAGATTGCCAAAAAAAAACTAAAAAAAGTAACATTTGAGTAGAATTCCTCAAATTGAGAAATTTAGTACAAACAAAAATCAGGGATTCATTTACTTAATACAATTACAATTCTACTCAAGACAGAAATAACAATAAGAATATCTGTTTTTTATTGAGAAGGCTGGGGCTTATCCCCCTCAAAGACACAGCACCTAAAAACAATTTTTCCCCTGCAGACCTCTAAACTGCTATTACTACTAAGCCTTCACCTTTGTTAAACATTACCCCTCCCATATCCTCTATTCCCTACACCTTTGATGATACTTAATTCTTTTTCTCTGACATCTTATATGAATTTTCAATGAAAAACTTTCATAAGGTCAAATCAAATGCTCTAGGATCAGATGGTATTTTAATCAAAATAATCCACCTTGCTCTACCTATTATTAGTCCTATTCTCTTGCATATCTATAACGCCTCTTTTCAGGTAGGGATATTCTCTGATACCTGAAAGAGGCGATTATTCGCCCTATACTTGAAGTATCTAACTCCACTATTTCAAATGATTTCCGACCCATTTCCATCCTGTGTGCCCTGTTAAAAACTCTTCGAGCGCATTGTACATCAGCAACTGACGTCGCATCTAGATACCAACAATTCAATTGACCCAATGCAATCCGGGTTTTGGGATAGGTATAGCAGTCTCACGGCATCACTCAAAGTAACTCCTGACATAAAACTGGCAATTGACAGAAGGGAGGTTACGGTGGTTGTTCTTTTTGATTTTCCAAGTTTTTTGATACTGTGGACCATAATTTACTTTTAACCAAGCTCAAATCATTTAATCTGTCTAATATGGTAGTTGAAAAGCTTAATTCCTATCTCAGCAATCGGTCTCAAAGAGTACATAAAAGCACTGAAGAGCGATCTGATTGTTGTAAAGTGAAAAGTGGAGTTCTACAAGGATCCACTCTTGCTCCCACTCTATTTAATATTTATACTTCTGATATCGGTAGCGAACTCCGACATTGCAAGTACAACAAATATGCTGACGATTTTTAATTATACATCTCTGGCCCTATCACGACGTTTAAAAGCCTACTTCAAAATATACAGGAGAATATTGAATTTCTTGCTCAGTGGGCTCTGACAGGTGGTCTGACTCTTAACCTAGCTAAAACAAAAACTATTATTATGGAGCCTTCTTCCTCTCCATCACCTGTAACAATTGCAACTTTACCTCCTTTACTAATTAACGGACGTATTATTCTTTTTGTTAAATCTATAAAAGTTCTTGGCTATTTTTCTAATCGCACTCTTTCCTGGAAGAAACAAGTTTTGGATATTTTAAGAAAAACCTTGAGAGCTCTCCAACAGCATGACAGAAACAAAGATTCTTTACCTACTCCTACTTGTATCCTCTTAGTCAAAAGCCTGATTCTTCCATTCTTTGATCACGGTTGCTTGTATATGAGGATACCACTGATAAGCTTAATGCCAAGCATGAGCGTACACTGCATGCTTGCATTCGATTCATATACAACATCCCTAAAAGTGAACATATCACACCCTATTAAGGGAGGGCAGGTTTTCTCAATGTTGCTAAAAGAAGACAATTTTTTGTGGGCAACCTCCTGTATAGTTTATTTAACATAGGAACCTCGCAATATTTTTTAAATCTTTTTCATTTCATTAATAAAGATCAACCAACACACTCCAAACTTCGTAGAAGAAAAACTGTTTTTAAAATTAAACCTCACCGCACATGGAAAATGCAAAGGTCATTTATTATTCGAGGTTCTCGCCTTTGGAACAAACTGCCGATAACAATTAGAAATGCACCTTCACAATACCAGTTCAGAAAACTTTTTTTCTGTTACTTATTTAATACTTTAAATCCTATCCTTGAAATTACTCATTGGTAACACAATTGATACAGAGGCACTTCAGCTTGCTTGAGTACTTTTAATACTTAATTATTTTAATGTGTGCATATTTATATATATATATATATATCTTTCTTTTTTATGTTTGCATAACCTAGCGCCTAACACTTCGCACCTACACTCATATATAAATTTTTTTATAGTTGTACCACTTTTTATATTTTTTACTAATTTCAATTTGTAAATCGACCGCTGTAATTGTAACTTATCTGTAATAATACTACCTGTTCCTCGAAGGGCTAACTAGCCCTAGGAAATTTTCTTTAATAAATACAAATACAAATAACTTAATTTAATCATTTACGCTTGTACTTTTTTGCTTAAAGATGAAAAGACACCTCTCAGTATTGCTGAAGTATATAAAACTCCTTGCTCTCTTGGCAAAAATCAGTTGATGCATAAGAAGTGAAAAAAGTATTTAAACTTCTTTTGGACGAGGACTAGGTAATTGCTGCTAACTGTACAAAAAGATTGTTTTTAATTTGTTGAATATACTGGGAGTACCAGGAGCACTGTTTAGATGTTCAAGGTTTTCTGAGCCCAGTAGAGACTTTAAAGGTCCAAGGCTCATAACACATGAATATTTCATATAAAATTGTGGTTTTTTCTGCTTTTTCATTCAAGCGGGAATGATGACTGGGCCAAGGTGACCATAATAAATAGAGTCATCTTCCATATTTACCGCAATGAAGTTTGAAGCAGCACCTAATTTTGAAGAAAAATGACATTCATGAAGTTTTCTTACATTAATAACAAGGTGAAATGTGAAAAATCTTTTTGAAGTTTTTCGTCATGGCTGAAAATATCTGTTTCTTCATATCAACATGAGAGCACACAATTTTTTCAGATTTTTAAAAGAATATCTTCAGATGGCGAGATCTTTGAAAACAGTGATTTTTTTATGTGTTTCAATCTCATTAAAAACATCTATGATGCGAAAAATTCCAACAAGTGTAAATTAAACCGTGCAATAAATTTCGAAACAAAAGTTTAAACATGAAATAATGTCCTAAACTGAAAATAGTACATCTGCCATTCATTGAAAGTGTAATCAGTTCAAGAAACACGAAATTCGCAAGACTTTGTGAGGAAAAATGTAAACAAGTAAAAATTGTTCAAACAATTTAAAAACATTGCAAATCATGATTTGGGATAAAAAAGGGAAAAAATATAAATTGTATAATTAATTGAAAAATTCTCAAACTTATAAAATAGAAATAATGTATGTTAGATAATTACGAAACATTCCGCCTTTATAATAAATTTTACATAAAACCGCTATTTTGCATATTTTGAGGAATTTCCAAAGACAATAAAAATTAATGTGAATTCGATTTTAAGTGTTTTCACTTTATTTGTATTTATATTCATATGGTGCTGATTTCACAAGCACTTTGTTTCCCGTTAGTAAATGTATTTGCTTACTCATAGAGGAAGTATTAGTGATTTTTTTGATTCTAGGAATCTTTTTTGTTCTTGCATAAATTTTGAATTACATTGATGAAAAAAAGTTGAACTAAAAAAACCGTTTTTTTTAACATTATGTATTATCAGAATTTTCTGATTCTTCAATAAAATGTGTCAATATTACATTGGTCAACAAAATCTCACTTAGGTGCTCATAGAATGAGACGTGTTATTTTCAGAGAAATTTATAAGGAGATAAAATGTTGTAAAGAATGTTTTCAATAAGAATAAATATTTTATTTCGATGCATTTTTAAATGCCAAATCCAACAGCGGGCTTGTTTCTGTAATATCTTATGCGGTTACCAAGATTATCTAAAAAAACTGGAGAAAAATACGAAAAAATGGTTTTACAAAAAACTGCATATCTAGCTGAAAAAATTTTGTTTCCTACTGTTTCAGGTGTCATTCTCCTCATTTTCAATGCCTAAAAAATTTTTAAAAAATTGGGGTTCAGGCTATCACAGCTTGAAAGATACATGGCAGAGAAGTTGTTTCTTTATACGAAGTTGCCAATTTGATGGCTTACGCGTACTTAAAGCGAATCATTGTACTGTAGCTAGTATTTCATTGTACCACAATCTTCAATATCTGCAAATTTCACATTATTCACAAAGTTTATTTTTTTCTTAGTGTTAACAGTATCTAACTCTTCGGATTCTTCAACAGGTTTTAATCACGCAGGCGTCACACGGGCGCTGTACACGTGATACAGAAGATCAGTCGGGGGAAAGTGTACATAGCGCATGCGCTACTCGCCTTTACTATAGCGCATGCGCAACTCCCCTCTACTATGTCACATGCAACAGCTTGAAGCTTTCCTGCGTATCGTGCTCCTTGCTGTTTTCATTTCATGCTAGACCTCTGCGGAGTCACATGTATGCTACCCATACTCTAGGACTAGAACTCATTTCTATTGAACCCTAATTTATTAGCGCAGATTGTGAGCTATAATTCGACACTTATTCTGCAACGATTGCAAAATGAGGCGTAGGTGCAAAAATCATCCTGATAGCTTCTGCTACGCTTGCGGTGTTTTTGGCCTACAAAAATAGAGAAAAAAATTTCTTCCAGAAACTACAAATACTTGATTGATACGATGTTGGAAAACTTCCAAGAAATGAAGGTGGACATGTCACTAAAAATTCACATAATGCACTTTCACTTGGACTTCTTTTAAGAAAATATAGGAGCAGTTAGTGATGAACATATTAAAAGATTTCATCAAGATATCGCTACAATCGAGAAGAGGTACAATGGTAAGTAGAGTGTGGACGCTTTAGTAGACTACTGTTGGAATCTCATGCCTAATGAAGCAAATGCTCAACACCGTTAAGCATGCACGAGGAAAAGTTTTTGATCACAAGCAGCAATTTATCATCATTTTCTAACAAGAGCTAACAACATGAAGAATATATATTCTACAGACGCAGTACAATAATTCGCTTTAAATACGTGTAAGCCGTTAAATTGGTAACTCCGTAGGAAAAGACAACTTCTCTGCTATGTATCTTTCAAATGGTGATAGCCTGAACCCTAATTTTTTCTAAATTTTTTTGGCATTAAAAAATTAAGAGAGTGACACCTGAAAAAGTAAGAAAAAAATTTTTTCAGCTAGATATGCATCGAAATCATGTATTGATTTTCATTAAAAAAATTTCTTACAACATGCTATCTCCTGATTTGTAAGTAAAAAAAAACTTTGATGCAAAAAATTTTGAAAACCTGTAGTGCTGCAGAGAAATAGAGGCCATATTCGTTTTGAGCACAAAAAACTACTCAGAAAATGACTTGTCTCATTTCATAAGCATACAGGTCGCATTTCGTTGTTTAGTGTTGTAGATCAATCAATTTGTTTCGAATTAATATATCTTTTCTATTCCTACATCAACTTTAAATTATAAGGAAAACATTTTTACTGTGGATATCGATTTTTAGTATAATATAAATGACCCTCACTTCCTTTCTCTTTGATGAAATATATTGATATTATAGCTCCATCGATTCATCTCAGACCGAGGAATCTTCTGTGTTCTTGCATTAATTTTGAACTATGTTAAAGAAAAAATTTCTACTATAAAAAACCGTATTTTTAAATATTACACATTAACATAGCTTTTTTACTCTACAATAAATGTATCAACATTATAGGTCAGTTGATTCGTCTTGAATCAACAGACCTTTCATATGCACACATCAACTTTAAATGATAAGAATGAAAAAATTTTTACTATGAAAATCGATTTTTAATATTATATAAATGACCACAATTTCTTTACTCTTTGATGAAATATATTAATGTTATAGGTCAATCGATTCATGTTGAACCAAGAAATCTTTTATGTTCTTGCATTAATTTTTAACTACGTTGAAGAAAGGAGTTTTACTATAAAAACCCGTATTTTCAAATATTTTACATTACCATAGCTTTCTTACTCCTTCATAAAATGTATGAACATTATAGGTCAATCGATACGTTTCAAATCAACACGTCTTGTATTTATTTTATTTATTTATTGTATTTTTTATTCATACATCAACTTTAAACTATGAGAATGAAAAAATTTTTTCTACTAAAGTTGATGTTTAATATAATATAAATGACCATAATTTCCTCAATCTTTGATTGAATATATTAATATTATAGGTTAATCAATTTGTCCTGAACGAAGGAATCTTGTATCTTCTTGCATCAATTTTAAATTATGTCAATGAAAAAAGTTTTACTATTAAAAACTGATTTTCAAAATATTGTAAAGTGCCAGAAAGAAATGCAATAAATGTTTTCAGAAATCCTTCAGTCAGTTTCCAGATATTCGCCCTTTAAATAAGCCCTCCAAATTTCATCAATTTATCTTCAACCGTTTTAAAATTAACGTGTTCACAATAAAGTGTGACATCGGCACACACATCCGCACACATCCGCACACATCCACACACATCCACACACACACACAAACATACATATACACACACATACGGACAATTGCTTAGAATATTGTATTAGACATTTTTAAATTGAGGAACGTTTAATTAAATGAATTAAAATTTTTTTGGAAATGTTACTATTACAAAGCTTTCTCTATGAGGAAGAAAAAGGGTTGCGGCATTAAATTTAAAAATAATAGGTTAGAAACTATTCTTTGAATATTTCTCAGTATGGCTGAAAACTCAAAATAAATTTTCAAAAATTCACTAAAAATAGTTGATTTTTCCGCAGTGCATTTTTAGATAGCCATAGTTCTAGTGTTATAAACAAATTTCTTAAACAAATGCATATATGAGCCATTTCGCGCTCATAAGACCTTGTTTCTTTAACAGAATTCAGAATAAATCTGTTATGAATAAAGAATACATATGATTTTTCAATACCTAGTAAAAAAGTTTAATTCTCTTAATAAATTTGCCGCAAAAATACAAATTTTCGTCAATTTTGAACCGGCAGATTTCGTTTGATTAACAGAATCCATTCTAATTTTCTAAGCTAATTATTTCCTCACGATGCTTCAGTAACGAACAATAATTTTATACTTTGTAAAGAAGCTTATAAACAAATTTTTAACTTGACTACCATCCAGAAATGGATGTTATTTTTTCAGGATATCTACTGTTACTGACTTAATACGAAGCTTATCTATTAGGAAACTTTTATAGGTGACAAAATTTTTTATTTCTTTGAATAAATTTTATAAAAAATACAATTTCAAATTAAAGAATATGATACTTTTTCATCACAAAGCACAATCAAGTTTAGTTGTGAATTTGATTATAAAATTGTTTGTAAAATAAAAACTTATTATTTTTTAAGAAAGTACCGTAAGGGATGGATTTTCTACGTTATTAAGAGTTAATTCCATTAAAAACAAAATCTTCTGGTTAAAAACAGACAAAAATCTGTATTTGGAAATAAACTTTATTCAAATAATTAACGATTGTTATAAAGAATAAAAAGAATCATGCATATATCCATTTACAAAAGATTTTTTATGCATTTTGGTAAAGAAATGAATTCTTCAGATCAATAAATTTTTAAGATATGTGTTTGGTTAGTGAATTTGTTCATGACATTAACGATTACTATAGACCTACGAAAAATGTCCAATAAAAGTTGTTTTCACGTACATTCTGAATGAGAAATTGTAAAGACTTTGATTATTTTTAATTTTAAAGTAGCACATTTACTCATTAATTTGTTAATATAGAAATTAGAAAATTGTTTAAAAATGTTATAAACTGCTGGATATTATATTTAGGAATCGTTTTTACAAATTTTAGTATTTTTTACATACAATCTTATTTTCGAGGTCAAAGACAAGGTCACCGTTGGATTCCTCATTAGAAGTTACCCAGGGTAAGACCTTGGTTAATATTTTCACTTATTTTGCGAGATTCCTACGAGGTCCTATGACAATTCACTTTAAACTTCATCAAACCTGTAAAGGTCACGTTAACCTTTTTTGACATAAACACATACTTGAGCGTAAAGTTCTACGCTCTTTTTGATTGTGGCACAAAAAATAAGGATTTCTTAAAAAAAAACAAAGCTGAACTCGAAATGACCTTGAAAGTTAGGTTCAAGGTCAAATCCAAGGTCACCGTTGGATTTTTTGTTAAAAACTATCTAGGGTATGATCTGGGTCTTTTTTCAGGTGTACATGTTTTGAAACATATGTAATATTCGTTATAAATAATAATTATAACATCACATTAAACTTATCCTCAAAATAAAGAAAACACAGGAACGTGAAAAGCAGAGTGGCAGAAGTAATCTTTATTTTTTTTAAAAAGTCACGATGATACATAGATTAAAGACTAAACTGATTTTTCAAAAACTACGTATGAAGAGTTACACCGCGAATTGCTGCTATATGTACTAACTTTTATCTTGTATTCAATGTCATGCTTTATTTCTGCTTCAAGATAAAAGGAGTGGAAGAAGAAAGATTCTTGATACTAGATGTTGAGATTTTTCAAATTTTCGAAACAGATAAACATTCTCTTTCATATATTTTTTGGTCTCATGTATAAAAATGCAAACAGTGATGAAAAATGTATACAGGTATGCCATAAAGAAAGTTTGTGGTTTTTTTGAAGGTGGAATTCTTAATCTATTAAATGACCTAAAGAAAATGTAAAAAATTGAAAAGATGATAATATGACAGCAGTTTTTCTAAGAAATGTCTAATTTTTTTAATTTTGAAAATTTTTCAAACGATCTTTAAAAATTACAAGGGGCTTAACAATTTTCAAATAAATAAAAAAGATTTACAGTGTTTGAAGAAGGTACAATTCTAGAGAGAATTTCAATTCTTTAAAAGTTTTAAGAACGATTTCCGACAAATACAAAAATTCTTATGGTATTTTAAGAAATAGTAAAAGATTTAAAAAAGTTTTAAAATATCAGAAGAAGTTAAGAAATTTTAATTGGAGAGATATAAAATTATTTTTACGAATTTTTCAGACCGAGTGGATTTTAAATCAGGCCGGTTCTACAGTTGAAGTATCAGAATCTCTCGGGAACGAAATGCGCTGTTTTTGAAAGGAAATTAGGCAATACGTATTTTTTCGATTTTGAACAAAAAAATTGTATCAAGTAATGCAAACTTGAATTTGTTGCTTTGTTTTTTGAAAAACTGATTTCTTTTAAAATCTAGGTAACTTTTGACCTAATTTAAATACTTATGGCTTTCCTTTGGATTTTGATAGCTTTTATTGTATTTTTGGTGGTAAGTTCTGTCGTACCCTATCCCTTTCCCAGCTTAATGATTTTCTTACAAAAATTGTTAGAATCATTTTATTTAAAAATTTGTTGTCAAAACGTTAATTCTATTCATACATCAACTTTGATTTATGTCGCCGAAAAATGTTTTTCTGTGTAGAACAGGTTTTTAAAATATTACGAATGAGCATAACTTTCTCACTCTTTAAAAAAGTGTATTAATATTTTACGTTAATCGGTTTGCGTCGAATTAAGATATATTATCCGTTCTTGCATCCATTTTGAATTACATTGAAGAAAAAAGTTTTACTATAGAAAACCGTATTTTCGAATACATCACTATAGCTATCTTACTCTTCAATAAAATTTATGAATATTATAAGTCAACCGATTGGTCTCGAATCAACACATCTTTTCTCTTTTTGCACTAACTTTAAATTATGAGAATAAGACATTTTTTACTATAAAAATTGATTTTTAATATAATATAAATGACCATAACTTCCGTAATCTTCAATAAAATGTGTAAATATTATAGGTCAATCGATTCATCTTGAACCAAGGTATTTTTTTTTGCATCAACTTTAAATTATGTCAATGAAAAAAGTTTTAGTCTCAAAACTGTATTTTGAAATATTATGCATTACTATAGATTTTTTACACTTCAATAAAATTTATTAATATCATAGGTCAATCGATTGGTCTCGATTAAACACATGTTTTTTTCTTGCAACAACTATAAATCATGAGAATAAGAAAATTGTTACTATAAAAATTGATTTCTAATATAATATAAATGACCATAATATCCGTATCCTTTAAGAAAATGTGTAAATAACATAGGTCAATCAATTCGTCTCAAATTAAGAAATCTTTTATTTTGTTGCATCAACTTTGAATTACGTCAATGGAAAAAGTTCATTATAAAAAACTTATTATTAATTCATCTGCAACCGCTTTTAAGTTATTGTAATCACAAAAATGTGTGACATCCACACAGGCACATCCACACAGGCACGTCCACACAGGCACATCACACAGGCAAATCCACACATCCGCCCATCCACACATCCAGGCACACACACACATCCAGACAATTGCTTAAAACTTTGTATTAGACATTTTTGAATTGAGGAACATTTAACTAAATGAATAAAAATTTTTTCGAAAATTTTTCCGTTACAAAGCTTTCTCTATGAGAAAACAAAAAGGAAGATAACACGTCATCTTTGTGCGGGATAAGCCATTTTTGAGGCCAAAAGAATTTTTTTTTTGTAGAAATGTAATTCTTTAATTTTTGTTGTGAATGATTCTTGATATCGCGAGAGAGCAAGATATCTTTTGTATGAAAGTCTAAATTAAAAAAAAAAATTAGAAACAATATCAGTGTGGGTTTTCTAAGAAAATTGACTATAAAAAAATCTATAAGAATATCACAAACATTTTAATTAGGTCAAATGTTATAGAGGTTTCAATAAAATTAGTCAGATTTTTTCAAAAGCAAAGCAAATATTCGAATACACCTAATTTCGTAGATTTTCTTTTTTTTCTAATCAGAAAAATACGTATTTCCTAATTTTTTCTAAAAAACAACATCTTTAGTCCCTGAGAGATTCTGCGACTTCAAGTGTAGAAAGTGCCTAATTTGAAATAGATTTGCTCTCAAGGATGTTAGGAGATTCAACGGGATTAGGAAAATTTACAGGGATTTCGTTAAACCTCGGAAGATATTAAAAAATTCAGATGAATTTTAACGAATTTTTAGATATTTTAAGAGCTTTCTATAATGTCAAAAGATATTTTAAAAGATGTGACAAAATCTTAGAGGATTTTTGAACAATATAAAGGCTTTTAACAAATGTCAAGAAATTTTAATTACATTCACAAGATTTTTAAATATTTAAAGTGATTTTACAAGATTTAAAAGAGTTTTTATGAATTCAAAAGAATTTGATGAATTTTGAAGGGATTTCATAGATTTTAAAGAAGTAAGTCGCTTTAAAGGTATTTCAAGAGATTATATGTGTATGTTCGGTATTTATGAAATCAAAATTCTTTTAAGGAATTCTAAGAGATATTAATATTTTATCATTCATATACTAGGTTACGGTCAAACAAACTAATTTTGCATTAAAACCTTGATTAAAACATGTTTAGGCAGATAAAGCGTCTAGAATTTAAAAAAAAGATTTAAAGAAATTTTTGTTGTTTAAAGAAATGCTTTTTATCCTAATGAAAATTTTACAAAATTTGAGACGATTTTCTTAAATCTGATTTTATTTTTTAAGTGGGAATCAGCAGATAACGCGTATAAAATAGCAGTTTTGTATTAGACTTGTTTGATCTATTTCTATCTTAATTCAGTAAATATAAAATATTTTTTTCTCGCTTTTAAGATCCAAAATTAAAAGCTAAGGGTAAATAGACTATTTCTAGAAAAATTCATTTTTTCATATGCTTTTCCTTTTTAAGCGCTAATTTTCTCAACCTTAAGGATAATAATTAATATACTTTAATTTTTTCTGAACCTTCAAATGTACTAAAACTTCCTTTTTAAAAATTTTGTTTCTGTGACAGCTATTAAAGCTTTCAACCCTTCTTACAAATCATAAAGTTTTACGCAGAGCAAAAGATAAGGTGTCCCACTTGTCTTATGATGCCTGTTTTTGATCATTCCAATGTCATGCACTTGAACTGCTTTTTTGATTCTTGCCTTACTATTAACAATTTTTAAAAAATTGTAACCATGAAAGATAATAAGTTTTTTTGTATTTATCATAAACATTCGCAATTCATATTGTTTTAATCTAAAAGAATCCTAATTGTATATTATTCAAAATGAAAATTCTAATTGAAAATAATTAATTATCGTGAAAGCATTAAAGCTTCTCAAGGTAAGCTACTAACATCTTTAGCTTTTCTGAAACGATGCAGGGACAACAACATCGTCCCGAAATTCCAGCGATCAAAAAACCATTTGAGAACGTCTAAATCAAAACCAGTTCTACATAAAACAAGTTTGCTTCTCTTAAAATAAAGAATACAACATACCAAATTTGTCTTAAACAGTAACTTCAAAAAACTATTAAAACTTCACCTTTTACTATCTAATACACTCAGATTTGACATTTGGTCTACATTGGACCGCATATCATTTGATTCACCCCAACGGATTAAAGATCGATTGAAACCCGAAAAAACTCTTTTATCACAAAAAATAAAATTTGACAAATAACTTCTAGTAAAGCACTTACTGCTAACGAACACAGTAAAAAACATCTTTGATCATCCTCTCAAGAACGAAATAATTTCAGCTCTGTCTACAGGACATAATTTTGCAGTAGCCCCCTTTAAAATTCCGAAAGAAGAAGTCATCAGTAATTTGGAATTCACGATATATACACTTTCACCCAAAAAAGCGAATGACATACGACGTAGGACGGACAACATCACACGCCAAGCCCAGCTACCATCATCAGACTTAACAGAACAAGAGAGAACAACAATTGAAGAACTTTATCAAAACAAAGACATCATAATATTACCCGCAGATAAAGGCAACAAAACTGTAATAATGAATAAAGAAAACTATAACAACAAAATCATGGACCTTCTGACTGACGATATATAAAAGAAACCTAAAAAAGACCTGCAACAACAATAGTCATCAAAACGAAAACCCTTCTAAAAGAATCTTGGCTTAACAACAAAACAATATTTAAATCATTGCCTTATAATTCCGTCTCCCCAAAATTGTACGTACTGCTAAAAATCCACAAAAATAACATTCCATTCAGAACTATCATCAGCGCAATAAGCTCACCAACTTGCCACCAAGCACGCTTCCTCGCCAAAGAAATTAAGCCGTTTACAGGAAACTTTATCACACACGTACAAAACTCTTTTGACTTCATCAACAAGGTACAACAGATTTACATTTAACCCAAAGACATCCTAGTAAGTTTCGACATAGTATCATTAATTACAAAAGTACCAATCTCTGATACAATCGATATTATCCAATCCTTTGCAAACTTTCCTTCCGATCTCATACCATTATTAGAACAGTGTCTCAATAATACTTACTTCTTCTTCAATAACCAATTCTATAAACAAACCTCAGGAGCAGCTATCGGATCTCCAATCTCCCCTATAACAGCCAACATCTTCATAAAAAACCTAGAAAATAAAATCTTCACCCAATCCAAGCTTAAACCGGAATTTTGGTGCGTTTACGTTGACGACACTCTTGTGTTTTAACGTAAGAGTTTACAGTGGAGTTCACAGAACTGTCTCTATAACAGATAAAGATAACGTACA